>DWPA01000267.1:0-28469 GCA_018251375.1 Calpodes ethlius
TTTATCCTCGTCAGGACGAGACGGAAGGATTATGTCAACAAATCGGACATTTTGTGTGGCCACCCATACATGCTAATAGCATAGCCCAACCCTTTGTTTGCCATGGTATCTAAAGCATCGGTACGTCACGTAGTAAAAACCAGTCGGCATAATAACGGTTTTAACGTACACGTTGTTATAGTTGAAATCACAACGTGCAATACGGACATTTTGTCTATTTGATCAAGTTTGTTAGTACCGAACGGAGACGGTATTCGGCCATTTTAATTGTACGATCGCTTTATGGAACACCAATATATGTCATAAAATCTTCATGACTTTTGGAGCAAGATATTTTGAAATTTTATATTTTATAACGATGATAGATCCTTACCTAGTCGTCTCATCACATCGAATCTCATCAATATCAGATAATTTTATTAATTTACGTGTATTGATTTTGTGGAATGTTTTATAAATTATTTATAAATGAAATAGTTAAATTTCGAAGTATACTATAGAACTATTTTAAAGGTAGGATAATAAAATCCCTAACGCTTCTTAAACTTCGATCCTCGTCTTAAATAAAAACTATTTGAAATTACACAACCGAGAACTGTAAGGTAGAACTACGACAAGTATAATGCTCTCAACGTACGCAAAGTTACTTCCCTGTCTGCACAAATGTACACACAAACTCTATATTTATACATAGAATATTTGCAGCGCCCGCATGTAAACTAGGCCCCCAAATTATCCGGTCTACGGGGCACTTTGAGTCTTATTTGATCACTCTCCTGTGTAATTCAAAATCGAAAAACGTGAATTCGACTAAGTTATTCTGAAAACGAATTACATTTTTCAATGTTGCACACAAAGCAGAAATTTTGGTTGAAATTACCAACAACGTCCGGTTGAAATAGTTTAAAATAAAAACATTTCAAATGAAGACATCCACTAATAAATGAATTAAGAAAACTTTGCCTAAAAGTGGAAAAAAGGGAATGTAAGTTTTTATGAAATTTCATTATTGTGTTGTGAAGGTTAGTATGTACTTAAGTATATAGGTATAAAAAGTAATTTATAGCTTTTAATTAAATTACCGTCTACCAGAGTTAATAAGTGAGTAATTTTATTTGTTATATTTTTCCTGTTTGATTGATGTAAATAGATTTAAAAGAATTGGAAGTACCTACTTGATCTTTATTTTTAATACTATAACACAGAAAGAGTGGCTAGCTAACAGAAAATAACTTATACGAAAATTCCGAAAACACTATTTTCAAATAATATATTTGAAACTTTTTATGCATAGAAATAGTGATTATTTTTTTTATAAATAGTTTTAAATGTATACTTATGAGTGTATTTGTTTTATGGAATAAGTTAGTGGAAATACGGATATATTGTTTTACATTTATTATTGTCGGACGAATTTCTTGCACTTTCGTATTCATTTTTAGAAGTTACTTTGCTTTCACGTTAGTAAGAATTACTTTATTGTCATTTCAATTATAATAATAGTGGGTTTGTAGAGTGCAAACTTGGTTATGTTAGCTAGATTGGTATGCAGTCTGAGAAGTAAGGGAAGCCAAGTTGGATTCCTGATAAAGCGTTTGTGACAGATAAAAGTTTAATTCTCAAATGGTTCATAGCCTTACGAAAAAGTGTGAACATTTCGGGTTTATCTATCTAACAGCCTTTAAAGGTCCATTCCTGGACATAGGCCTCCCCTAATTTGCGCCACTCAAACCGGTCCTGAGCCTTCTGAATCCATCGAATACCCGCTGTCTTCTTCAGACTTATTTTTAATTAATAAACAACTTACCTGTGAGTTTTCAAGTATATTTTATTACTAAACTCAACAAAAATATTTACTCGTCCGAAGCGAACTTCAACGAGTCGAAGAGGAATGTGAATTTTAATTTAATCACAACTAATTACCAGAGGTTCATTAGTCGTTTTCAGCAGATGTTTGCGACGCTCGACATTTTTGAAGTGATAATACAAACGCCAATTTTGACCACCGTTTAGCGCAGCCATATCAAAATTAGTAGACACAGCAAACAGCAGCCATGTCGTAATTCGCAAATATGCTTACTAGCTAATAACATTTGTTCCACACTCATATTACGTTTCACATTTGATTCGAAAAGCTCGCCAATAAATCATTAAATACAAATAATGTAATTATGGAAAACATAATTAGTTATTTAATGTTTACTATTTGATACATTCCATTGGAATGTTATTTGTTAAAAGTAATTGAGCACTTTGGGCTGAATTGGGACAATGACCTTTGGTTGTTTCATGAGAGTTATATAACTATTCCTAATATAATGTCACGGTATATAATCAATTTATCATTTTATATAATATACAATACATTCAAGATATAATTAATGAGTAAGATGATATCGCTGTGTCCATTTGTTATACAGTCAAGATAATAATATCTAATAGATATAGAATTTAACGAAATCGAATATAAATTAGAGTCATCATCATTCCTCCTAATCAAATCTACATAAAATTTTACATAATCTCGTCTTTAAATTTCGAGAACTTAAATTTCGAAGATCAAAATTTCTGAGTAAGGTAGAATTCACATAGTTGCGAAATTTGTTATCCAAACTCCGCAGCTCTTTCGGATTTCAACCTAATATATATTTCAACATAATTTGTAATTATGACTTCAAAAGTTTAACTATTTCCTTTTTTATTGCTGTTAAAGCTTAGGACGACATATAACGTTTTTAAGTAAAACACCTGTCGAACTTTTATAAATATTGTAGTTTAATTATTTGTCATCTGTGGCTCAAAGTATACAATGATTTTAGCGGCAAAGATTCTATTCTGGTCTTAATCACCCACGCACACTATCAATACCAAAGCAGTCACAGACGCGTTGTCGATCAAAACAGAGGGGAGTATGATAAAAGATTTAACGAATAAACCACGTTCATTATCTTAATATGTAATACATATTAATTTATTTCTTTTAATTTTTGTCAGTTACCAATGACATCAATATAAGGTTGTAATTATTACTTTCATTTCGCTGTTTTCGATATAACTATAATGAACATACCGGCAATGTAATGACCCTGTATATTTCGAGAGCCCTTGAAATTACAGAAACAAATTGTATTTTGTAAATTAGATCCTACCGGAACATCGGTGCGTAGATCCCTCCCCGTTCGCTGAAGGTATAAGGATAATATTATTTCAGAGACGGACCTGAGATAGCAAAAGTATTCTTGTATAAATCTTATCCCAGATTACTCAGACACATAATAGTATTAAGCTCGTATAACTTCCATTTTATTTTGCTGGAACCCAATCTGGATTGTAGCGACAATATTTAAAATTAAAGAGTTACTGAATGAAAATATTTGCGCCGACATCCATCTATTCTTCTTATGTAATTTATAAGTATAAGTGATTGTTTAATAGATTCTAGTTAAAATTGTTATGAAATATTATTAATAAAAAGCGTCATTGTTTTTCTATTTCCGGACACATTTTTCTTACATGTCTTATTGTTATTTCTTATATAAATAGTGCCTTCTACCCGACACAAAATTCTTACGACTTATTTTTATCAGGCAGTGTGGTTGCTGACTTACTCAAAAATCGTTAAACATTTCATATAATTAAGAAATACCTACCTATATATGTAGTTTTTAGTTGTTTACAAGAACACATAAATAGATCATATGTTATATTTGTAGATTATTTTGTAATAGTTATTGTTGAACATGAATTTAAACAGAAAATTATGACCGCTGCTAAGCGTTTCCAAGTAACCGATTAACGGTTAATCAATTCAAAACAACAGAAGCCCGAACTACAAAAGTTCCAACACGTACTTGACCGATATTTTCACATTATAAAAAGATTGTGCACCATTTCATAATAGAGAAACAACGTTCAAAATTTCGATGGTACGTCACAAGCCTTTATTCAAATAGTATGCATGTTTCGTGCAATTTAGTTTGAATGCATGCTAGTGACGGGAGCGAATTTTTCGTAAATCCCTGCCCCTGATTTTTCATTATACTGGGAATCGTTTGTCACGTACAGTAACGAAATTATTGCATCACTATGTTTCACTAGCTTTGTACACTTTCAGGACTTTAAGCGGCGAGATTTATTAATAGGACTGAAAATTTCTGTTACGCAACTCTAGGTGTCATAAAACTTTATTCATTTCTAGATATTTTAACAACAGCGTCTGCTAGAATTTATTAATCCCATCTGAAATGTTCCTTTAGTGAGAAATATATCATTAAAAGGCTTGAACCCGAGGCAAAGCTGTCACTATATTTTATTTCATTGATTTTTATGCGATAATTGCGACAGTTTTAACTTTAAATGGAAGTCTTTCGGACGATTAAGTTATAATAACCGGTTCTATAGATCCTGCTCAAACACCGTAGTTACGAAAAATTCCGAAATTAAATAGAAATACTCCCACATGAAATATGAAGTACTTTTTTGATAATACATAGCAAACAACATCAGTTTAGACATAATCAGTGGAACAACAGAAGAAACATTTTACAAGAGATAATTACTTACCAGAAAAATTTTATCTTGTTCCCAACACTTCATTATACTGCGACAATGGGCTTAAAAAATATTTCTAAAGATTGAAGAAAAATATTATTTATATGTTTAAGGAACCTTATCTATTGTTATTTAAATGCAAAAAGATCGTACTACAAAGCTAATTGATATATTTCTGAACGTTACGTAATGAAATTGCTGATGTTGTAAGTGATGTAAGCGAGATTTTGAGTTAACAACAGTATTGTCTGTTGTTCCCGGTAGCGACAGACAATTGAAGCGGACGTCTGACAAGTCTTTAAGTTCAAACAGACACAGCTCAGCCATTGTTTACACGCGAACCTTTTTGTCAAGATTTCCCATGGGATGATCGTATAAAGTCGCCTCAGTATCCGGTTGTATAAGATTGGGACTTGTAAATTAAAATGGTACATAAATTCACGGAAAATTCTGTAATAGTGCCCGTCGATCACGAATTTAGTCAGCGTCGTGTTTTAGATAAACAAAATACACATTCAGTTCATGTTATATTTCGCAATAACATAGGAAAGTCTTATTTAAATATACACTAAATTAAGCTTCATAAAAATACAAGCATACTGTATTAATTTAATGTGCTTATATACATGTATATTTATGTATTATGTTCACATCTCGGCAAAACGTTGATTATAAGCTGCCATTCTCATAAACTTTTCCCATTAAGCAGGTATATCGATTTAAGTTTAATTCTCTTAATTGTTGAAACTATCGAGCATGTAGCAATTACACCGTGAAGGCTGGATGCGGCGCACACAGAACTCTATCGCACATTCCAATTGGGTTCAGCTGCAGTACGTAATGGTTGGTAATGACGCAGTTGACGGGAACAATTAGCGTATTTCACTATTTCCTCAATGACACGCTCCTGGATGTAGGAGTAATGGAACATACAATGATGTATGAATTATATTGCAGCTCAGTATAAACACTGACTTAGGCGACATTATCTTAAGTAACTATCATAGACAAAAGACTTACGGCTACTATATTGAAAATTTAGGTTTCTTAAAATGTTTCCAAAAAAATTTTTTTTTTTTTACAATTGTGATGTTTTTTATGTACATAAATTTATAACCTGAGTTCGAAATAATTTCAGTACTGTGCTTTTATTATTATTTAGATTATATAAAGTAAATATCATACGGAACTGAACATACGCTTATAAAAGATAATTATAATATATAGCGTTAAAAGCACTGACCATTCAAACACTAACAGCATAATAAAAATATTTGGACACAACTCGTCTAATTAATTAAAGTTTCGTAAAAGAACAAAACAACCGTTTCGTTTTTATTTTAGCTGTTTTCGTATAGATCGAACGAAAAATACAGATAACGTAATATTTAAAAAAATCGATTTGAATTCGAGTTCCGTTTCTTAGGTCGTAGTTCTTTCCAGTACTAATCTTATCCGTCGACCGAAGGCAAGTTATTAGTTTAACCACTTCGATCAGCCTGTCATCATTAACATAGTTTTGATCCCGTTTTTGCTAGCGGCTTGGCTTTTAAAGATATTTTCCTTTTATTAGATAGACTACAATTGGCTTCAGTTCGTGTGAAGGAACTTAACATTGCTATTAAATATGATTAAATGCATTCATTATAGTATTTACAATAGCAGTGTGGTCTCGTAGTTCGAACGTTGGTTTCACGAACGTGGGGGCGTGAGTTCGAATCCTGGACACATTTCTAATATTCAAAAAGTTATGTGCGTATTACAAGTTAATTATCATTTCAAAGAAACTATCATGAGGAAACCTGCATACTCCAGAAATCTCCATAATGTTCTCGAAGTTGACGAAGTCTACAAATCCGCACACGGCTGGTGGTGGACTATATCCTATACTCGTCAGCTTTGTAAGAGGAGACCCGAGTCCAACAGTGGGAGAATTATGGGTTGCGACTATGATAGTATGTAAAATTACCCGCTGATGTGATCAACATGACAATCAATAACTCTTCTAATGCTGAACTACTTGGCTCTCATAACATGGCTACAAGCCACAGTCTACCAGCAGATCAAGTGTGATGGCACACTTTACATATAGGACGACCTGTGTGGCGCAATGATTATATATTGTACTGCCGTTCAAAGGGTCCTGGATTAGATTCTCAGCGAGGCAGAATTTGAATTATGAGTTAACATTTCTGATGTTTGTGTGTATGTTTCTGTCCTTATGTATTGTCAAATGGCTGAAATAAACAACATCTATATATAAAACTATTATACATAGACAACCTCAATTACAACATACAGTTAATTTTTCATAGCCGTAATTAAGAACGAATTTGGATACTAACCATCTTTAAAATAATTTTGTTACAATTCAAAAGACATACAATTATCAACAATACTTAAATAATATAATATAAAACATAGCTCACAGAGTAATGTACTAATTGTACTGTCATACTGATAAATTACTTCATAAAAGCTCTAATAGTAAGTTAACAGTAAAGTTACCCTACCATTTTTATCACTAGAGTCACCAATGAACATTTTTCCATAACGCTGAATTTCATTTTATTAAACCTGAAACAAGAACAACGCTAGAAGCAAACAGAAAAGTGTGAAATTCCCTCTTCTGACCACAACGACGTGACCGGCTCATTGAAAACGCATTTTCATCCGGCATCGGACTCAGCCACATCTGTGCATCGCTCGCATTTTATAAATGATCACTAAATATCCACCATAGACACCGCGGAGCACGTACGTGAAGAATTTTCATCCGATATAAAAGACTTACGATGAATTCGAACACAAGCAAATTTTATTTTAATGGTCAAATTCAGAAAGTTCTTTATTGAAAAGCTGGTGAACGTTTAGGACTAATTGGTGTCTACGTCTCAAGGAAGTCTCCCACAAGTACGGACGGCAAAGAATGGACTATTCTACGAATTTGTTTGACGTTGCCACCAGGTTTCCGCCGTTTTTTGCATTGCCTTTTTACCGTCCGGCGCCGCGGCGATTCTCTCGAAGCACTGTCAGTGGTTCTTTATTGCGATTTGTTTAAACAGAGAATAATTAAGGCTGGGAATGAATGACTCGGCGCTTTTAATCCAGCAATTTTTCGCAACTTATTGTACTAAACTTTTTTGTAAGTATAACGACCATTTTATGAGAAGACAATGGAATTCCCTTGTTAAATAGTAACAGAAGCTTGTAAATCAGCTCGGATGTTTAATTAGTAAAAACGCTGGCGGAGCTTAATGTTAAGGAAAAAAACAATCTGAATATAAATACATAATTGTTTAATAAACTATAATCACACTTTTATACTGCAAAAAATATGCAACTATACTGTTCACCATTTAGGAGTTCATTAGTCTGGAGCCAACCCTAGGAGTAGTATTAGGTCTTGTCATAAAGATGCATTGTCAATGGAGCTAATTATTGACGTAATCACAAAACTAATTCCTAATATTTTGTTAACGCGAAGTTCAACAGCCAAGTAGGGGGAGGTGACTTTTAACACTTCATACAAATACACTGGTCAGCCGGGATGAGGTTAAGATTAGTGTTTTGACCATCCCAATTGTGCTAGAATTCTGATTCACTCAGCATAATCTTTAGATCATACGAACATGAAATGATACGGCTCGTAGTCATCAAACTATACGCAACCGATATTATTAAACGATGTTATTATTCTCTCTCGCAATTGACAGAAGTCATCAAGTAATTACATTTATCATTAAATATACCAACTTCACCAAATAAACTTGCCACACATTTGTCAAAAAGAACATCTACATTGTCATCTGTCAAAAATCCCGCCAAAAACATTCAACAATTATTACAGTATAATGTGATTATAAAAACCGCTTCCTTGTTATATGTAATCGTCCATTTAAAACGGAAGCTGATGCACGGGGCAGGTTCCCACAATACGTCCAATTAAGAGTACACTATTTTTAATTTGACACGACCTGGTAAAGCCTGTACGGCAATCAGAATGAATTTATTCACGGCCATTGATGGTTTAAATTTTTGGTACCAGTTTTGTGAATCGCGCTTCGCCTAAAATTGACAGTTATTTCCAATTTCGGGATTAAAAGAAAATAAGGAAATTATGTGATGGTATTTAAAAATAATACTTAAGTATTGGATCGTTTACATCAGGTATATATACTAGAGTAAAGTATACAAATAATAATATTATTTGAACTCATCGAGTGTTGACCTTTTCGGAGGATTGACAACAGTAAATGTGTTAGTAACTACATAGCATTATACATTTTCTGTTAAAACCATTTCATGTACAATAATTGGGTGAAATCCTTCACAATGCGCTTGTCAAAATTGATACATAGGTACGTAAAGTTGCTGCCGAGCTGTTTGACAGAATGCATAGATCCGATCAGATTGATGGGCGAATCGAATGAGAGGATCGATTGTTTGTAATGTCGTCTTTGTCTTTGGAATTATTCAAGAAACTAGATTGAAGCAAACTACATGAAATAATCAGGAGAAATGCAAATCTCAGGGCTATAAAGGGCGCTACGCGTTATTATAGCAAAGTAATGCCTAAGTGTTGTTTATGAATGTTATTTAGGTTCGTTCGAATTATTAAGCTTTAAATTGATAATTTTGTAGTCAAGTGTCACTCCCTCCCATCTGCCAGCTAAATGGACATGTGAAAATATTCACAGAACTTGTGTATATTATTAATATTGAAGGAAAACTATCACGGCTACTTAGGGTTTGCAAATAATCACGTAGTGGTCGATCGACTCACAACGGATCGTATTTTGCACGTTGCACATGCAGTTAGCCGGTTTTTTAAGAATACCTAATCCACGCATCTGTATGGTATAATTAAAGTTCACACAGGGACGATAAGAGTTTGAAAATAGTTTAAATAAATGACGTAGGGAAAGCAAAACTTCTTATTTCACATTAGTAGTGTATATATTAAATACTTCTTAATAATACCTGTTACTGAGTCCCCTGTCATCTATTACAAACAACCTATTAAGTAACTATTACAAAGAGACAAGACAATGAGATCGTTGTACAGAAAGTGCCAAAAAGAGTTTAAAAGAAACGTATCATTAGATATTGTGTTATTGTTCCATGTGAACTGTTGAAGACACGACAGTAACTATCGAATGCTTTTCTTAAATAGAAAAAGTTCATTTCCTATTGTTCATTCAGTATGGACTATCATCGCGCTACAGCGATATCTGTAAGCTATACAACATCCAATTCCTTATTCGGATATTACAATCATTTCGTGTTTACTATCGATAATAGAACAAATATTAGTTCTGTACTTGCAAAACAACTCAAATGGGCGCTAATTTTGTAAATTATTCGTTTTTCATATACTTTAATTTTTAATCTGTGGTAATATAAAGAGAATTATTGCAATATCGTATTGTAAAAATTGAAAGGAATATAATGAATTAAACTAATATCGTCACTTCAGAACTTCAGAAAGTAAAATAAAGAAATCTTCAAACATTCTAGGTATAAGAGTATTTTCAAAAAAATATATATATCAATTCAGATCAGTGACATATACCTATATTCCCCAATTTATTTTGATTATTATTAAGCTTTAAATATCTATCATACAAATTTTTCATGCAGAGCAATGTGATTTTAGATAACTTAATTACCGTAGTCATTGAATACAATAAAATAATAACATGTTATACTGCATTTGTTTTATTTTTTTCTACTAAAAAAATACCGCCCGAACAGGGACTTGAACCCTGGACCCTTGGATTAAAAGTCCAATGCTCTACCGACTGAGCTATCCGGGCTATGCGTTGTAAGTTGAAATATAATATCAAGTGTATCTTTTACAGAATATTACAAATAACAACAATGTATTTCTTATATTCTGATAACATTTGACTTATGCTAATAGAATTGTAATTATGTAAATATTATGTGTTAGTAAGGTAACGAACGACGTTTTTAATTAATTGGGTAAGTAGTATGTGAAGGCTATTATTAAAAGGAAACGCTTTGTGAACTACATAAAATTAAATATTACTGAATCGTTATAACAATTTTATTTTATGCTACCAATTTTGTGAATTATTTCAGCCCTCAGGCGTATAGCCGGGGAGGACAGTGGGGGGGGGGGGGTTATTATGGCGGACAGTCGAGCTAGCATCAACTTGGATTACAAATGTGTTGAATAAACATCTGGCTACTATTGTCTAAGTTATTTATTTAATTATTATTATAAGTTTGCGCCCACAGGCCAAATCAAATATAAATATATGTATATCTAATTAAAGCCAGCCTTGACAAGCACTAATCTTATTATAGTTGTCGACTGAGAATTGATTTTAACGTACAACATCTAAGAGTACCGTTTTATATCACTAACTAGGATATTACCCTAATGCTAGGCCTCCCGCGACGCGGCCGCACGGCATGCAGTCCGTCTGCATAGTCGACGCCACCACTCGCAGAGTTGCTCGCTCCATTCTCGATGTCAAATGGTATTCGTACCACCATGTCCTAATACCATTGGTTAGATTAGAACAACGTACCAACTGGGTAAGGATAGCATCATCATCATCATCACAACCCATATCTATCTCACTGCTGGGACCGAGTCTCCTCTCATAATGTAAGGGATAAAGAGCATAATCCATCACGCTGGCCAACAGCGGATAGGCAGACTTCACACGCCTTTTAGAACATTATAGAAAACTCTCAGAAGTGCAGGTTTCGTCACGATGTTTTCCTTCATCGGAATGATAATTAACTTGTAATACGCTTTTTGAAAATAAGAGATGCATGCAGTATTCGAACTCGTGGCCTCATCGGGAAACCAACGTTCAAACTACTAGGCCATTTCTCATTTCTACTAGGCCACTCTTTAACAAACAGAGCTGGTAACTTTACAACAGACAAAGATTGTGTTTCGTATTTCCTTTTCTTAAAATATATCTTTGTTAAAAATGAATCAAGGTAGATAATAAGGTATGAAAATATCGCATATGATTTGTTTTTAAATATATCCACGCCCTAACATCGTGTCTGGTCTGCTGCTCTGTCTTTTATTTGTAGGTTATTTACTATAGATAAATCGAATGAGATGTGATAAACATCAGAATTTTATCGATGTCGACACAATTGTCATTGATATAGCAACAACTTGCGTCGAGCGGGCTCGTCCTCATCCGATAAATGTTAATATTTTCGAGTGTACCAACCTTATTGGCTCGAGCGAGGACATCCGCCGTCTGACTTGTATTTGGCGGAGGTAGCGGTGCCGATTGCGGTGTCGTATCATTATCCTTTTAAAATATATTAATACTTTAAAGCACCTAATCAATACACCTAGGTGTCATGTATATAAATATATATAGTAAGTATATAAATATCCAGTTTAGATAGCTAGTGTCGTATATTTATTTTAGTTTTTAGATAATACTAACCTGTGAATGAAGGTCTATAAGAGATTGAGGAGGCCGATTTATAACGACCGGTGGAGTAAAAACAGGAAGTTCGCCTTAAAAATAAATAATTAGTTGATTATTTTTTTAAGTTTAAATTATATTAGGTTCAATTCCCTAAAATCTTACTTTGATTAGTTATACCAAGCCCTTCTTTAGTTACTTTCGATAAACCTTTGATCTTCAAAAACTGTGCAGCAGACACTAATTCATCCAAGTTCTCTTCTAAGCATTGTGTTTTGCCACAATACATAAATTCCACCAGGGACTTAAGCACGCTAAAGCGCATTTTTAATATAATCAAGGGCTCACCGGCCTGTTTTTGTAATACTTCCTACAAATTTAAAAATTACATAGTTATTATGTTTCGTTCTGTAGATAATAATAGGATTAGGAAACAGCACTTATTTGATCGTTATGTACAAATTTACCTGAAAGTAGACGCTACTAGCAGCAAGAACAGCTTTATGGACACGCAAAGTGTGAGAGCTACACATGAGTGTCATATCCACTAGTGATTGCATTTGTAATAATTTCCCAAATCTTGACATTAAATGTTCGGAATAATCTTCGTAATGAAGACTATACCGTATGGGAGCCATAGAGGATCAGTACTTAAGAAATATCGGCAAAATAAACATGCGACCAAGTTTTTTTTACAAACTGATAGATAAAACAAATGAACTGTTAATTATACATCAGATCTGACATTTAAAAATAATGGAACGACTGTAGCGTGCCAGAATGGAAATGAATGAAGAAAAAGAATTTATCGATAAAATTATTAAATAAAACCTGTAAATTCGCGTTGTCACTCTGTTACATTTATGTAGACGATTAATATTTTTACCACAGAGTAAATAAACATTTAATAGGAAATTATAATAAAATAGATCAGTATTATACGTTTGTGGCATTCGTTTATTATTTAAAAAATACAGAAAAAAATATTGAAATGTTAGAAAATGAATTTATTACAAATTTGTATTTTACAAAAAAATGTCGAATACACAAGTGACACAAAATAATTAGGTAGGTAACTAAAATCTTAAACGGAGAAAAATATAAAGTAATAATTATCTATCACAGACTAATTAAGTACTGGAACTGAACATGGGATACACTTAGTAAGTATATAAATAAATATCTAGTTATATTATTCGACTGGAATAATTAAAAAAAAATACCTTATTTCAACTTTAACCAATTTGTGGAGTGAAATAAATACTACATAAACCATTCTTCAATATGGAATGTGAGTAGGAATGCTTCGATTTGTTCATAAGGCACTTGGAACAAATACAGTGAGATCATGTTCATACGATCGTACAATATTTTGAAACCAGATAACACTAAAAACTTACTATTAGTAAAATTAAATTATCAATACATAGAGAAAGACAATATTGTCTATTAAGATTAAATCTGAATGTTCCCCTAACAACAATTATTAAATATTTCCATCATCTACGGAATCATAATAAACTTAAATAAGTAGTCATTCGATTTTGATCACAATATATAGATTTCATAATTAACGACACTTGCATGGGTGAAGAATATCATAATAAGTATATCTCAAAGAATTCATAAATGAGGGCGACATAATTACGGATACCCGTTTTCTAATGTAGTTATTTTAAGGTTTACATGGATACTGCAAGAAGGGTCACATGACATCCCTATTATACATCTATCATAAGACACCTACTAATAACGAAATGAGTTAAATGCCACACATAGCGAGAACGTAGCCGGCGGACGTCCTCGCAATATCCATATTCCCAGTCGAAATACAAATTTGTAACACTTCCAATACTTTTAGTATCGTTTTAGAAATCGTTTTCTATACAATACAATACCTAGCTTTTACGTTTTACCCTTACCTCCCTACGACGAAGCTCATAGACGCTGTGGCACGGCCGCAAAGCATTCGCGACCCTTTAACGTCACCCAAATACTTATTGGAACACATTCTGATTATCTGAGATAGGAATCTACTCGTATCTAGATTAATTGTTAGTAAATAAAAGTTTGACGCGATACACGACGATGCCATTACAGATTAGTTACATCGTATATTAAGAGTATTTATTGGAAGTAAGCATATTTTTTCTTGTCTTAATCGCGTAAAGTTGGCAAGGCTGGATTCTCGAGAACGTCGGTGATGTTTGCTTTACACCGGTTCTATTTCAATTAATTCCGCGGTTACAATTCTATCACAATTTAAAAATCAGACGGAAACTTAAATAACAATATTTTTGTACCGATTACCTACTAGATATGCACATTAAGAGTAAGAATTATTACAATATTTAAATATTACTTTACCACAATGTACTTTAATATTGTCACACTAATACATCGAATTATGTATAAAATTATATTCCATCCCAGATATAGCAGAACATAAATAAAATAGTTACAGCCCTCGACTTCGATTGTGTTAAAAACAATTATATTTCATTTGCGTTAAATCCAATATTTATAGAAAAATATCCTTCCAGACAGTTTATTTTCCGTTTCTTAACACTATTGTTCAAAATGATTGTCTTGTTTGGTGAGTATAGATTTATGCATTTCTTGTAATGAAAACGAACGTCCAACGGAATATTTCACAACCTTGAGATATAAACAGAACTTTTGGAAAGTTTTACACGAATATATTATCAATTTCATCGAATTTGTAAACGAATACAAGTAGTCCGCACAGAAACCTATAATGACCAAACATTCATTTATTATATTACATATACTTTATAATTACATAATAATTTGTTCTTGAAGAATAATAGTGCGAAGTATAGTTCAATAGATATCTATAAGTTTTAACAGATTGACGTATTAATTGACAGCTATATATCGGCGAAACAAAGGGTTAGCGGAGAGTACCTACACACACGCGTATATTACACATTGTTCAGCGAGTGAATACATCATAGAAGCGATCATGTTCGATTATCAACATAAAAGCCTATTCAAAAGTAACATAAAAAATAATACGCGGTATTACGTATATATTAATATATGTCAATAATTAATAAAATAATTATAAGTAGGTATATGAACACTTTACATAATATGAGTAAATTTGTACAATAGGTACTAGTATGTAGAAAAAATAGAGATTCATTTATAGAGATGGTTCAGTAAAACTAGACCATTGCCAGCGAAGCTGGAGAACAAAGGAAAAATTAAATATAATAATTATGCTTTCCGATGGTGTTGTCATATGAAAATTCCCCCAAAGTTCGATTTCAGAGCGATAACAATAATATGATAACGCTGAAAATAAAAATATATTATTGAGGAAATAATTAGAGCATTTGATAATATACATAATATAAGTGGTATGAAAGAACGTATGGCATCTCATCTGTTGTAATCTGATTTATTTTTCATATAGGTAAGAATTATTTAATAACGATATCATTTCATTAATAATAGTGTTTGCAGTCATGAGCGAAATATTTTTTTCCAAATTTGTCATTTAGACGCGTATTGTCTATCCTATATCTAGAAAATAACTTTGTTCGTTTACAAAAATAACAATGTTTATTATTATTAGGTACTCGATGTTAGATTCCACTTAATTTAAAATTATATTATTGAAAAATTACACATTACGTTAAATTATGTTTACTTATCATTCGTCGTTAATCAGACTTAACGGCATTCAAGCCGAATTGTAATATAGAAGAAACTGAGCAATGGTCTGTTTTAATGCCTGGTTATATTAGTCCTAATATTAAAAGCAAATTACAATATTTACATCGGCCGGCAGATACACCTCGCAAATATCTAATATACACATCGATTAATTACTAGATCGTACTTATAAGATTAAGCAGGTTCAATTGTCGATCATCTTTAGGAAGTCCTCCGGGGAGACGTGCGCGGGGTCGGGGGAGGCGGGGGGCGCGGGGTCGGCGGCGTCGGGCACCGTGTGCTTCAGCTCGCCGAACGTGTAGCTGGTGCGCTTGGCGGAGCGGGCGCGCGCGCGCGGCGCCCAACAGAAGGGCTGGCGCGGCTCGGCGCCCGCCGACATCGGCATCGCCAGCTGCAGCCGCGACCGAGTCAGCTCGTTGTCGCTCAGCTGTCGCTTAAGCTTGTCCTTCCCCACCACCAGCTGGAAGCCCTTCAAGCTGTTGTCGCCAGCTTGCGATCGCTCCAGCTCGGCCTCGCTCAGTTGTCTCCTTAACTTAGCCCTCGAAACCCCGCTTCCTCCCCTCCCGGAGCCCTCGGGCCGGCTGCTCCCTGACGAGCTACTCGTGTTAGTGCCGCAGGATTGGGCGTTGTCCCGTCTGAGGGTCTCTATGATGTTGTAGAAGTGCTCCGGCTCGTTGGTGCTGTTGTTCCTGGACCTGCTCACGTTGTTCGTGCTGTGTCTATGTGGGCGGATCTGGGCGCGAGGGAGGTGCCCATAGCTGCTCTGGCGCGATATGACCGGTCCGGTCTGCCGCCGCGGCATGCTGCAGCTCTTAGGGATGAAGGCGTCTTGCGTCATCATGACATTTTCGTACACGTGAGTATTGTTGTCGAAGTCCTCCTGAGATATAAGATTCTGTTTGCTCTCTGTGGTGTCCCGCTTCTGGCCGACCGAATTGCTCTTCTTGTGCCCGCTTCGAACTTTGAGATCGGGTATCTTTTTACCGAGCTTGCAATCGCTTGCACTTCGCGGCAGAAGGTTTGCATAGCCGTGGTCGTCATTTTCTGTACCTTGTGATTTATCACTTTTGTTGACGTTAGGAGGAGTTAGGTTTTCTGGAATGTTTTTAGAAGCATTGGAGTGTTTCTGAACTTTTGATGCCGGATTAAGTTTCGCAGGATCTACGGGGCACGTCAGTTGAGGTAGTACGTCATGGCGTTTTCTATCTACATCGGGTTTGGACGACTTATCAAGAACGACTTTTGTTTTATCGCTCTTACAAATTTTAACACTAAACCGGAATGGTGGCTTGAATACTACTTGCAACCGAGCTTTTTCCCCGGAGAGAAGATTGGTTGCACTCTTGGACGGTCTAGTCTTCCGTGTACCCTTGGGGGCGGGCCTGTGCGCCGTTCTGTCATTCAGTCCTAGTGGAATTGATTTCGATTTAGGAATAGCGGTGGGCTGCGGCGAGCTCAACAGCCACTTCTGGACCTTTGTTAAGGCTTCTGTGTCTTTAGTCGGAGAAGAGGGATGCTTTTGCATGGAGCTGTAGTCAATAGTTTCCTTCTTCACCTTCATTTTGCGCTTCTTCACTTTGTTCTTATGCTTCGATAGAATTACGTGCTTGGGCGACTTTCCTTCCGCATTCGTTACAATAGCTGTATTTTCTTTTGTGACTTTAAGAGATTCATCGAGTTTTGGCTGGGCGCTTGGTTTCTGAAACAGAAATTGTTATCGTTAGATTGCTTCGGGCCGATATTATTTATTGTGTTTGACAGATATTATATACATACCCGTTTCTTAATGGCGTGCGACGGCGACGCTTTGTCCCCTTTTTGATGATCTTTCTTGCTACGATAAGCTCTGGTTCGGAGTGCAACTTTCTTTTTAAGAGGAACTTTAGACCTGTAATGCAATTTGCAATAACAATGTTTAATTGAAAATAATATTTAGAAACCCTTAAATTGTAAAACCTAATCATTTTAGCAGCAGATTACGTTTATAATGAAACGTTTGTCCATTACCTGACAGCCGTGTGAACTATCAGCCCCTGGTCGGTGGCGTCAGGCAGGCGGACGGTTTCGGTGGTGGACGAGTGGATGATGGTCACTGACTTAAGCTTCTTGCTGTGACGACCGAGGAACCGCGTGCTGGCCACCTGGGGACATTCACACTGTTACATTAATACAAGAGTCCCTCTCTGCAACTGAAATTCGATCTTAAATCAATTTGTCAAAGCGTAACTTTACGTTGTCGTATCTTGTTTTTTTTTCTTCCATAAATTTGTAACAAATATTATTAATTATAAAGACATTCAGTTTTTTACACTTATTCTTTATGTAAGCTTCATATATTTAAAATTTTAAATATTTATTAAATCTTTTAGTGAAACTCATAAATTCCGTTCAGTTCAAATAAAGCACATAAAATACAGATGTTTTTCATGATACATGATGTTATGAACATTTGATTGATGCTGATCACAGAAAACTTAGTGGCGTTTTTAAAATGATGACAAGTTTAAGAAGATTCCACACGATGATAAAATGATTCATTACTAGCTTTAGAGATACCACAGTATAGAAAAAATAATAAACAGTCTTTTAAATAAAATGCCGAAATGAGAGCACACTTCTAGCGTTAACACACTGCTTCGGTACCTGTCGCTTGACCGTGGAAGAGAAAGTAATGTATCGTCGAGCTACGGCCAAGGGGTACTATTGTTTAACGTCGTAAATAATTGCCGCGTCTAGTGTCTTGCAACTTCGCTATAGGACAAAATAATAACTTTAAAATTCGATGTCAATACACAAAAAGTTACAATGTTTCGTAGGGTTGGTTCAACATTTGTCAACAACTTAATATTTTTTTCAGACATTCAACTGTTTGCCGGATACCTAAACCTGACACCTTCGGTCGGGTGTAAGGATTTCTACAAACTAGGCTATATCCCGATGTCCTCCTTTAAGCTTATTCCTAAGCTGAGGTCTGAATTCCACGTGAAGTGTCATTAGGGGGTGTTATCCTAATTCTTTGAAGAGGGCTAACTAGTTCTTCCTATTCGTGAAAAAGATTTCGAGGGAAAGTTCACGTAAAGCTGTAAATGGAAAAAAATGTTTATTAATTATTTAACGATACTGACCAGCAAGGCGACGACTGCGAGCAGGATGAGCAGCACGGCGTACCAGTGGCGCAGCACCCAGCGCCGGAAGCCGGCCAGGCTCTCGTCCGACAGCAGCAGCTTGCGCAGCGTGGCCAGCGGTCCCGACGGGTCCACCTCGCGGCACCGCTGGAACACGTCGCAGTACCTGTCGCCAAAGACATGTCTTTGAGTACCCATCGGATAGCCAGCGTAATTAAAACGTGCTGTATGATTCTTTTATTAATATTGATTGGATAGGATATCTGTGTTGCGATTAACATGGAGTTAAGACATCATTAATATCCATGGCCTGAGTTCACATTGGCCTGTCACAAAAAAGTGTGCCATATTCGATTATCAAACCCGAGACCTCTCGCTTGGCAGGCAAGGTCACTACGGATTGAACACCCGCATCACCTATCCTAGTGCGGGGGTAACAGTTTGTAAGCATTTAGCTTTAAAAGAAAAGTAGGATTTATTATGGACAATACAATTCTATGGGAAGGACAGTTAATCATGAGAGGCATTACCCGTTGTAGTCGTTGCAGGGCGTGCCCGGCTTAGCGTACATGTCGGGCACATCGTAGGGCGCCGCGTTCCAGTGGAAGGAGGAGAGGCAGGCGCCGCCGGGCCGCCGGCAGCACAGCTCGCACGCGGCGCGCGGGTCGTCCTTACGCGGCGCGCACTGGCACGACTCCAGCCCGTACGCCAAGCAGATCGAGCCCGTACACTCCTGATGTTGACGTATCACACAATTACTTACAATAAAATTGTAAATCACTGCGTAAATTGCTTCTTTATAAGTAAGAAAATAAAACTTATATTTCTGAGACACGCATGTTGGTCATAATTAGACATCTATAGACTAGTGCGAGTATAAAAGGAGGACTAAACTCACTGAACTTCGATACATATAATACTATATTCCTCATTATTTGTTTGTCGATTAACGCGATAATTAACGCGGTAAAGTATTGGCCACAGCATATAGTATCATTCTTAGCGTGACAATTAACACATTAAAGCTAAGATGTGGCAGTGATATTATAATTATTGTGTCCTCACCCCCATGAAGCACACGAGCTCCTTGTCGCAGCGCGTGCGGTTAGGCTTGTGTCGCGAGGCGGGGCAGGCGGCGCGCTTGCCGTCGCAGTGGGCGGCGTCGCGACAGCCGTTGTCCGAGCGACACTTGTCGCCAAACTTCAGCGTGCAGGACGCCGTGCAACACGGACCCTGGGGATAAATCGTTTCGAATGTTAATGTGCTCAGTACTTCGCAAATAGTGCTTATACTTTTTGTAATAGGTTATCTGAATAGTTCGTTGTTTGATTTCCAGTAGGTAGCGCATGACACCTGACTGGATATATCACAATTATTGAATACAAATGTCATGTGTAAACTATACAGATTAGAAATGAGATAGCTTTAGCCATACTTGAAAAGTTTGGGTACGATTCGTTATTTTCGTCAATATTTGAATGAACTGCGTTGGAATTATCCGGACAACCCTATAGTTTTACATGTAGAATTTATACATCAATGTAAAGTCGGCAGGAGTTTTGTAAATGTTCGTAAAATTTTGTAGGCTTCATACACGCTTGTGGTACTCTGTGAGATTTTTCATTTTAGACCAATTTTCCTGTTCCATTGTAATAAACAATCCTAATAAATAGAAACATCGGATGACGTGGTTACCTGGCTGGGGCTGCAGACGCTGTGTTCGGTGAGCGTGCACGGCTTGTAGTGCGGGCGCGCGGCCTGCGGGCGGCAACACACGTCCGTACACTCGGAGGCCCAGCCGCAATCGCACTCCTCGCCCTCCTCCACCACGCCATTACCGCAGATCGCTGGCTGAGGCTCTGCAACCAAGAACGTGCGCGATTAAGACAACTTAATCCAGTTTTGTTGCCTTTAAAAACATTTCATTGTAGATTCTAAGGCAATCATGAGCGTACCGAAGGGGTGTGGGCGAAAGCCCCTTGTTTTCGTTAACGTTAACGTTGCTTATTTCGAGTACTACTATAGTCCATAGAATTTCTAAATTATTATGCATCTAAATCTAAATAATCGAAAAACCATCCATATGGAAGTCTGAGGTACTTTCCTTATGTCAAAACATTTTTGATTAAATTTGTCTAACTTGTGTGTTTGGGAGGTGTATTGATGATACCTGTGAAGCACCCTTTGGGCGAGCGCGCCTTGTTGTTGAGGACGGGGTCGATGGCGCGCAGCGAGCACGGCGAGAACTTGTTGTTGTTCTTGCGGTCGCCGCTGGTCGCGCGCGCGAACATTATGTAGTTGCCGTCCTCGCCGAACGGAGTACACACTTCTGGGTCGTGCTAGAAATAGATCATTTTTTTTTAATTACAATCTATTAATTCAAAATTCGAATCATTTAATCTATCTAAGAAGGTAAAAGTTCCTGTAACTCGTTAAGAAGTTAGCGCCTTCTATAATTAAGCACTGCACATGACTAAGTACCTAATAACTTTAAGCTTTGGATAACACATATTTACGTTATTTTTACTTTAACATTTTAATTAAGTATATATTTAGTATTAGTATTTAATTAATACCTAATTATATACTTAATTTAATTATATAACTATGATAATATCTATATTAATATGATAATAAATAAGGATGCCGCGAAAAGTATGGCCACACTTGTTTCAGATATGCACGATCGTCCAAGGCTGCACTTCCTCGGTGAAAATAAACTTCAATTATTTTATAAAAGTGATACAATGATATCACATAATCCGCTGTTATATGTACAGGATTCAATATATTCACTCACCCACATTGGAATGCAGAAGTAAGAACTTCATACAGAATTATCAATATAATCAATTTTTTTTTTTGGATAAAGTTGATAATATGCTTCATAAACCCATATACCTAATGATAACATAAACACAAACATAATACAGCACCTATCTATAGAGAATACGGCATCTACGGTTGATTTCTTGATACATATTTAGTGTGAGACACTGCAGCGTAGCTAGCAAACAAGGTGCACGTAGTGTGTATCAAATATGCAATGAATTCGTGGCATGCGAGCTCGACCAGACACCCCGGGGGAGAGATCGCCAACAAATCTTGAAGACGTATTTGGAGTCTAACTTCAGTGAATATTGCATGGGTGACGTATTCACCGGTGCTCATACTTCATGCGTTTGTTACTCGTATGGTGGATTTCCGTCGGAATAGCGACAGTGTCAGAATAGTAAAGCTTGACGGACTGTTGATCTTTTGACGAGCGGACGGAGCAGACCTGACATTTATGTTGCAAGCTACTCTTTATTTTCGGATAGAGGTTTGTGACCTGTTAGTTGTGTATGCCCGCGACACAGTTAAACACACACATACAAAACACGTTGTCCATATTGTTAGATCAACCTTGATTGTGTGTTTTGCAGATATCTGAATAACAGATATGGACCAGCTGAAATCATAATGCTATTTTTGGGTGCATCGTACCCGTAGAAATTATATACGTACGTATTTATGTACCTTTCGCTTAGAGAGTCAATAGCATCAGTCCCTCTGCATATGTGATGGCCGTGCGAAAGCAGGGGACTGTTTTCTTTAATAAAATATTAGGTTCGACTCTCCACACGCTCATTCGACTCGCGACGCTCATTACCCGTTAACTTGTGATGATTGAAAGTGATCGATTATCTCGATCAATTGCGAGCGTGTTCGTTAGAATATGTGGCTATTAGAAGCGAAAGTAAGAAGCGCTGTTAGTGCTAAAGTGAATCCTGATTATTACTGTTACGTAAGAGTCATTTATTGATGTCAGAGGCCTTCAAACGGCAGAAAAATATCTTTCACTTGGGTTGGCAACATCCTTTATTACTCTGCATTGAAGCAACTAGGAAGAGTATGATCTTCCTCCTTATCCTCTTTAATGATGAGGAGAGACGTGTCCTGCAGTAGGCCGCTTAGAGGTTGAAGTCAAGCAATACTCACAGGTGACCCGAAGTTATGTCCGATCTCATGGGCCAGCGTGACGTGCGACACGGCCGGCGGCACGTGCTTGCCGTAGTTCAGCAACGTGACGATGCCAGTGTTCAGGGATTTCATGCTGCCCCGGTAGTGCTGGGAAAGTATTTGTGATTTTACCAAACAATACTTACAGGAAATTTACGTAAACGAAGAAGAGAAATTGTTGTAAATCACAGCAACTAAAAGTACCTAACTGTAATACATTTAGTAAATATATATATAGTAAGTATTTAAAGTGACCATGAACATCAGCAGCTTAATCGATAGTTAGCTTCAAAATGATTTTATAGGATCATATCCACAAGGGGGAAGAGCTCTTAGGATAATATGCTTACTCCAAATAAATTGAACCTCATACAATGTGTC
Organism: Calpodes ethlius; assembly: GCA_018251375.1. Taxonomy (NCBI): domain Eukaryota; kingdom Metazoa; phylum Arthropoda; class Insecta; order Lepidoptera; family Hesperiidae; genus Calpodes; species Calpodes ethlius. Next base: position 23,204 of record DWPA01000267.1, read on the forward strand.
TCATTTGAAGCCAACGACAATTAGTTATAACCTCTTTTTAATAGACTAGAAGTATTATGAAGTGCTAAAATCATTATGCTTTTGTCGCATAGATATTTGTCGCATAACATATTGTCTTTCATATTTTTGCTAAATATGATCAAAACATTCAATGATTTCTCACAGAAAATATTGTCGGTGCACTGTTCTAACTCTAAGTAACAATATTATTATTCATTTTTATTGTCGTTACAGCGATTTAGGTAACTGTTATGATAACGAAATATTCATTGTCCAATAAAAACGTTCAGGAATTTCCAACAAGCTTTGAAAAGAATAAACATGAATATTTGTGTTGGCCGCCGCCTACTTACCCCATTCTTTTCACAGACGCCGCCGGCATTCTTGAGATCTCCCGTCCACGCCAATCCCAAGGTACCCATCTCAAAATCTCTGTACGTAAACATGTAAGCGAGGCAGAAAGCATCGTAGTCCTCCTCTGGAACGATAGAGAAAATAAATAAGTAATCAAACAAAGTATTGTCTCAAGGGAAACATGAGATACAATTAGGTAACAAACAAAAAATATAAATTAAGGCAAAAGCAGGCGCTTCGGCTTTAACTGAGGCGGGATAGTATCCCCGCGCAGTGCTGTTTCCAGCCTGTCCCTTCTCCCTGAGCTCCTATGCGAGAGTTGAAAGTGCTCGTTAAAAATCGTTAACAACAATTTAACTTGTTAAAACAATCCACCGAGAGAGCGATTGTGTGTAAGAATTATGTTCTGACATACAATTTGTTCAAGAATTACAAACAGGTCAAGAGGTTACTTCAAAAGTAATTACCAGAAAAAAGCTCCAAGTACTTCTCAACTCCGTAATTGTTTGGAAATCGATACGCGGGGTCTTTTAACGCGTCCAACGTGTGCACCTTTATTCTCTTGATCATAAATGTTATATTATCCGGTTTGCCGTCCTGGTTAAAATCTGAAAACGTAATTGACGTAGTTATTCAACTTTTACAAAGTTTAATGGGTCGCAGCAGGACATAAGTACTTACGCTTCGAGGAACTAAAACTTTATTTCTTGACGATTTATCTAAATTCTGAGCTCGTATCGTAGTTCGTTTAAATTAACTACCTTTATAGGAAGAGATAAAATATTAAGCATAAAAATCCTTTGACATTTACGACCATCATGTCTGTCAATCGAATATGAAATACTCACCAGTAACTTTGTATATTGCATTGACTTTCTGCACATGACGCGTCATCACTTCTATGCACGCTTCTTCCGATCCGTACCGTTGAAAGAACATGTGATCTGCTTGTAAATAAACGAGACAAGTTGTTTTCCTAGGATCGACGGTAGCTCTTTTATTGACGTGTCTGCCATCGTCTGTGCCGTTAGCTAGTAGCACCGGATAACCTATCGGCTCCTTCTTAACGATATCCTTACTAACAGTTACCACACCGGCCTTAGTTTTAATCACTTCGACGTGGGTCTTTGGTTCCGAATCAAGCCGCACTTTAGTGATGAGGTTGCTTTTATCGATTTTGGTTTTCGGTTTCCTCGTACTGAACTTATCGAAGGGATCACTGTTGCTAGTGTAAGGGACGTCTAAGTCTAAGGGTAAATCGGGGTTTTTCTTTGGCTCGTCGTCTTGCATTTCGTCCTCGGGTAGCCATCGCTTTTTTCGTCTGTTTATTTCACTGCCCAAGTCTTCCGTGTAATTGTTAAAGGGTATTTCTTTTGCGTTTCGTTCGTCTGTATAATTAAAAAGTTCCCCTTTTTGACCGAGAGTGCCTTTGATGTGGAGTAGATGCGAGGCGCAGGGTGGTGCGTCCTCGCTCTCTTGCGGATGTTCTACGTCAGATTTTCTATAGATAACGCTGTGCATGGACGGATGGTCAACGTTGTATCGGGACAATGGCTCCACGTAGTACTCTTCTGTGGGCGTCCATATTGTCCCGTCGAAGAGACCGTCCGCTGTAATAATGCCGTACACGTGTGACGAGTCGTCATCTGAAACAATACATATCTCATTTTAATATCAATTAACAAATCTACTATTCGATTTATTAAGAACTTGATATTGAGATTAAGAACATTTTCAGGTGTACGTACAATTAATTGTGTGATGTTATGTAGCAATGTAATACATACTACATAACTATGTATTATTCATAATTTATATTTTTAGCTCGTTTAAAATAAAAAGCGTAATTTATAAATCGAGGCCGAAATGTCTAAACTTAATGAAGTTCTCTATACTTTGCTCTCCGAGCTTATTGAAGCGACAGCGATGACTATCCTGAGATAAGCTTTTGAAATACAAACAAGCAAGGAACGTTCAAATAAATGGCCTGCGATATTTTATGCAAACTAATTCGAGGTGCTCGGGGCTGCCGAATGAATTAAAATCACAACTTGCAGTCGCAATGGGAGGGATGGAAACCGCTCATAAATAACTGTAATTACAATCCCTTCCCTGTTCTACCTTTTATTCATTTTATTAATAAAAAGAAAATATATTCGTCTAAGTGAAAAACAATGTCTAAGGGTTTTATAGAAAATTAGGTTTTTTTCAGAAACAATTTCCATTCAAGGAACGTAATATCCTTGCGATAGGAGTAAAAGACTTTTAATGAGGGCGGGCGTTTGAATAGAATTTAAAACAAATGAGCTCGAGTCAGTCATGTGTAACTCGGCGAGGCATCAAGAGAGACGGCGTAACTCGTTTATAAAGTATCTTTGGCTGAATTTTGTAAGGAATGGCTAAAATACATTTTAGATGAATGATTGATATGTTAATACCAGAAATAGGAATTTTGTGAAAACGTTTTTTGTAAACTTGTTATATTAAAACTAACATTTACGTTTAAGAATATATTTTTTAATAAATTAATTATTGGATTTCCAATATGTCTCAAAATACTTTAGTTCTTGAGAAATCTTCTTTTAGTTTCTCATTTTTAGTATACTTATTAATTTATATGTAAATTAATAGGAATAGGATATTTTTTCATATTAATTCATCTTTTCGATATGATTACATTTGTATGAATCCTTGTGCTGATGAAAAATTATATTTGACCGTACTAATAACGTTTAAAATATTTCTCAGTATAACATACGATGTTAGTAACAACCAAAAATGTCAGAACAGTAGAATAGGATGAGAGTGACGCGTTGTTTGTATTTATTTTAAAACATTCAAACTCCGAAGAAGCATACTCCATTAAACTTGTGAAGTAATTTCATCAAAATTCACTTTGCCTCCGCCATACCAGATGGGTCGCACCTCGTAATTCCGTTTTATTAAGTTACTCACTGAATATAGAAGTTTCTTCAGCTCCTGTTTAATTTATTGTTTCAACGGCAAAACGTTAGAATACGCGCAACTTCACACCTATATCATGAATTAAATCCTCGAGCTTCGAATTCACTTGGAACATGTGTTTTGGCGAACATTCAAGGAGAAATTTTAAATCTAATCTTTATATAGAGGGGGACAATAGTTTTACTAACTATATTAGGTATTTTTATTTTGTACCATTCATGGTGTCTTTGTTGTATAACATGTAGAAATAAAGTTGAACCAAATATATTATGCCACCAAATTAGATATAACATATTTTTAAGTTAACAGGATTTCGAAAAATAAACACTTTTAGTGTTAAAGTTAGACAAATTAAAAAAACAATGCTATCCGAGCTTGGTTTCGTTTTACCACAGACTAAGTATTTTTTGAAAAAAAAAAAAAAATACCGCCTTATGTAATGCCAACCTGGGCAGAATGGTAAAACACGTTATTACTAATGACAAGCGATGAAGAACATAAAACGGAGCACATAATAAAAGAAAACAATTTAATTAATGTCGCCGACGAGCAATTACGGCAAGACTGAGATAAGAGCCCGCAATGGCCACGTACGGGAGCGCTATAAATCCCGCCGGTAATAATTGTGTTTTTGAGAGACGAGTAAATGGCCAAGGAAATCTTATTCCAACCGATTTAAAATATAAATTAACAAGTACAGTTAAAGCACAACGTACTAAACATATTGCATTTTCTTGTTGTCGGTAGCGCTGTTGTTCCGGGAAAAAGGAGGTCTGTTGTATTTTTGGGTAAGTTAGACCACTGCTCCTGTTTTCAGGGTTCTGTTGTACTCATCACGCCTGGTCGTAGGAGGTTCGACTTATTCGAGACTTTGATTGCCACACAACAGCCATTTCGTATAACTGCATACAGGCGTAGTAAACCCTATATCTTAGTGGTTTTATTCGGTATAAAATTTGATTGATCATAATATCATGCTGTAAATAAAATCTATACACGTTTGCCTAGAAGACACTCACGTTATAGTCTGATCGATTTAACGGAATCTTGGAACCTAGAACCTTAGTGTTGGAACTTTCCCGGGATAAATATCAGAAACAAAATTATAAGTTTGGATAACCGCCAGAGTTTCCTCGAACGATGACAGTAGGATGAAGTTCGATGGAGATTCGCATCATGTATTAGATAAGGTTGCGTCAATTGGCGCAAACGACCCGCGCACGTGACCTGCTTCGCTGACGCTTCCTGGGTCTAGGGTTAGTACAGCTCTGAACGATCCTCGCTAATAAGTAACCCATTGAAAGCTTAGTTAAATAACAACGACAGATCACCTTCTCGACAATTTCACCTCTGCATTAAAAATCATACCATGTAAGTCTGACCGACAGTTTAGCGCGCTAATTAACGCTTTATTCGATATTAATTAACGGGACGTAGATCCCTCTATCCATCGGCTTTTGATTTTCCACTGTTGGACGTAGGCCTCCTCTAATTTACGCCCCTAGACTGGTAATGAACCTTTTGAATACGTGAAGTAAAATTAGTATAAAATTCGTTAATTTTATAGCGTTAATTAAGGCGTATTCAGGCATTGCCGTTGACAATAACATTAATGCAGGAGGGGGGAGACAATACTAAGCAATACTATCGAAGTGTCTGTTCGAAGTTGGTAATTACTTTGAGGTAAAGTAATATCTTAAGATACATTTATATGTGTTATTGACATTGAGTTTTATTAATAGAAATCCGTAGTTTTCTTCGTATTTGTCTGTCGTTGACATAGGAAAATTGGTTCGAAGATTACTTCTTCAAGCTTAGGTAAGTGATCTTCCTTTCCTCAACCTTTTAGATTAGGTTAGAAGTCTTCAACTTCCTGTGTATATTATGCATTATATGTATGAACTTTAAAAGCGTATGTGTTTTATCGGTATTTACATCAATAACGGGA
>DWPA01000268.1:0-28465 GCA_018251375.1 Calpodes ethlius
GTATTGCATTAGTGTGCTCAAAGCTATGCATCGAAACACCAGCTCGTGTAGTGATCGGTGTTGTTGGCCCACTGCATTGGAGAGGTGGCACGTCAGCGCATTGGATGCTCTGGTAATGTATTTCGTTCACCCTTCCCGCTAGATCCCATCAAACCTGCGTTTACGTTTTCCGCGTTCGTCGAGTAGGCGTGTGGACTAATTCGTAACTTCGTCTCGTAACGTCGAAATAATCGCATTCCGGACAAAAAGATTGGCACTATGAAAGAGTTTCGTATTTGTAACGGATATTGTCCCTTCCCCTAATGATAGTCCCGGTTTTTATATTAATGCATCTAGCCGAGGAGTTTATGGAGCAGCTGAGGCCTATATTTGAGGCTCTAAGGCAGCGGGAAGAGCTCCCGTGTTCCTACCCGCTACATGTGGGTTCGACACATGGAACTAAGCAAGCTTTCATTTACGGCCACTCAAGATCGCAAGGCTCCACGACGCCAGGCGCCCACCACTATACTCATCAGCACGGATACCAGCCTTCTCCAGGATATCACTGGGTAATGCTACATAGGCAATGTGAAAAGTGTTGCGTTTGATATGCACCTTTTGTTTTGATTCAGTTTGACGGCAGTTATTGGTTTTTATTTATTTTATTAGTCTTCATTTTAAGTTTATTGTCAGTGTGTTAGATATGTTTTATTGTACCTTGTCATAGCTCTCGACTGTCGTGTTCATTAGCATGCACATAAACAGACGTTATTTTGGGTGACGTAAAATTTACACACAATCGTTTTTTACATTTTACACCTACTTATTTTACAGACAGTTTAATTAATTTAAAGTTTTGAATGCAATTACTAATATTGTGAACGTTTTTTGCTATCGTGTGGTTACTACATTGAGTTTGGTTTAAATTGGTATTAATAACTTTAGGTAAGAGAGAGAACGGCTCGCTCAGTGCCTATGTCCGCCGGCGGCGCTGCTGGCCGAGCGTCAAGATCGTCGCTCAGTGCAGGTACTCCTGACTCCCTGAGCGATAACGAAGCCGCTAGTGGGCTCGGAGCTAGATACAGGAAACCTAGCGTGCCAAGGTAATTTAAATATTATGTGTATGCAATTCATACCAACTATATCAAAATACTATTATATTCTGTTTTATTGATACTTGTGTAAGAATTCGTCATTGGAAAATTTCAATTAAATATTGACCTATATCAATATCGTATATGAGAGTACCAAGAGAAAGTTTTGCTTCACAGGTCAACTCTAACGCCAGGTGGATCTCGGCCAGGTTCTAGACCGGGGTCGAGAGCAGGGTCAAAACCACCTTCGAGACATGGATCGAATCTATCTCTGGATAGCACAGGTACCTCAATGCCTTTTTTCATATATGTATAGTGCTGTAATAACTTCAACAATTATTGACACTAACGCATTTTTTTTGCAGACGATGTATCGACTCCATCAAGAATTCCAATGCGTAAAGTGACGAACACACGTGCGTCGATCGCTCGAGCGGCAGCTACGGCTAGCAAGCTGGGAGTGACCACGCCGAATGGTGGTTCTCGGCCACGTACACCAACAGGTCTTCTGACGCCGGCCAGTGGAAGGTGCGTTTCAATGCTTAGATAATATTATGTTGATGTTATTTATCAATTGTATTGAATTTGAATTTGAATAATTAACTTTAGATTGGAGATAAAAGTATTATAGCTATAATAATTAAAAAAACGCGATCTAGATCTACAGACGTTATTTGCTTAACAGACCTGTAATTCAGAATATTCATTTTGAACACGGTACATAAACTATTGATGTGTGTTTCGTGTTCACATGAAGTTATATTGATGTCTATATCGTAACACTGACACGCGGGCAGGTATCCTAGCGGAGGGATGTACCGCACGTCCAGCATACCGACACTGTCCCCGGTGCCGGCGCTAGTGAGGTACACTGATTGTGACTGAGTTTGTTCGTGTGTTGTTTGCGATTGGGGTAGCGTCGTTCGCAACTTGTATTGTACTTCTGGTAGCACAAGATTTTAGATTTTTTAGATTTAATTTCTGTTTACGGAATAATTTATAAAAGACGTTGTAGGTACTATTGCGAACAAGTTGCGAGCGAATTATAGCTAAATATGTCGAACAGCACGTCACTGGGCTTTTTGAGGGTGATTTTGTTATGTAGTGACGTCAAAGCATTTCGTCGAGCCTGGGCGCACCGTTTGTTTGTGGAGCTAGTTTAAGGAATCTGCCTTGTACCTACCTTTAAGAATTGAAATTGGTGGTGGTGTTAATATGATCGATATTTCAAGTCATCTTTATATTTTTCGAACGTCGAAGTGAATGGCATGAAAAAATACTACATGGCAGGGATAGGTACTCTAACCATAACAATAGCTTAAGTATTTCTAGATATATTAACCTACTACTGCGATACATAATATGATTATAAATGGCGATAATAAAGTATTTTTTTTTCTTTCGCATGCGTCAATTACGAAAATGGATACAAAACAGCTCTACACATTCCCAGCCATCATCGATGGCATCCGAACATCCTAAATCCTTGTCCCATACTCATCCAGCATTCCAAACCCAGGGAACCACAAAGATCCCTATTTATGTTGGGAATCGTTCCCAAAGAACACCATCAGTAGAAAGACGTGGGAAGAAAACCCGTAAATCTCAGTCTAGAGAAACATCTCAAGATCCCAGTCCCACTTCCCAAGACCCAAAATCGGACCAGAGAAGTCCAGAAGACGACTCCTCGCTCTTCAGCATATCGGGAATGACAAGCGACAATGAATATGAGAGTAATATTAGCGAGTCGAGCGGGGAAGCGTCCAAACCGACGCAGCGAGACATCAAAGGGTACAAGCTTCTACAAGCTATTAGAATGCTTTGATTTTTGCCCGATTATGTTGATTGATGCTCGTTGGAATTTTGTTTCTTGTGGTCATGTCCGCAACACCATTCGGTTGTAAACCTATATGCGTCCACGCCATTCACTACTTTCGACCACCCATCGGCACACCAGCTTTCTAAATTACATACTGAGACAATCACCCTTCATCATAAGTTGTACTTATAAGTATTTTAATTATGTATAAGTAAATTGTTTTATTTTACTAACAATGCTTATTGCATTTTGATCGTCATTCAGCTTGTGCATCGCTCATGATTCAGAACATCACGTTAAACCTTTCGCTAGCCTAATCTCATGGTCAGGTAACTTAGCTTTCGTAAATCATCATCTTCGATATCACGCTGGTATGTTATTTAACTTTTGTTTGGCTATGGGTCTTAAACTATATTATTGATAAAGGGCTGCTTTAATCTGCTTGGTGTTGTTTTTGTGGAGTTAAAATGCAGCCTGTTATATAAAATTATCCAGTTGTGAAAATAAAAGTTAATGTCTCCGTTTTCTTGTTAATGCACATGCACTGTTAGTTTAATATAATATCACTCTCCTATGCACATTACCTCTCTAACACTCGAATAGCAATAGTAATGATAGAGAAGTAACTTCAAACAATATCAGGTAGTACGTCAAACAAACTATTGGATGTTATTAGATGATTGTATTTGTGATCAAATGTAACTTTCATATAGAATTTATCTTATGCAAATATTTTGTCATTTAGTCTTTTATTGAGTGTTTGACCACAGCAGCATGTGCAGTGACAATCTCTAACTCTTTATCTATTCTATTCTGTCGTAACTAATCATTATATCTTTATGCTCGCTAACATCGTCGTAGGAGTGGGTCGTTTGCCTCCACCGAGGGACAAACGCCCGGGAGGAGTCGCATACCGGTACCTAAGGAGCACCACACTAACAGTAGTACCTCTAGGTAATCTACTACTAAATATATATTTACTGAGTTTGGATTTATGTAGTTATCTTAGTATTAGTTCTGTCGCCTTGTAGAATTAAGGTTTGGATTTGAATTTAGACACATTGGTAGTTTGGTGTGCATGATCTAGAATTCTGAAGGATCGAATGCTAACTTTATGGTCTACGACAGGCAAAGAACTCCATCCGGCAGTACGACCCCGGTGCGTGCGGGACAGCAGACGGCTGCGTCCAAGCTGTTGCGCAAACCGTCGGACGCGTCCGACAGTGGAGCGCCCGCCACGCCCTTGTCACGACGTGGTACTCCTGCATCATCTCGAAATACGGAGAAACGCGAACCATTCCGACTTTAGACGAACAACACGCCCATCGTACATTCTTTTTTAGGTCAGTCATATTGATACCGCATAGTTTCGATATGACTGATTTGCAGATGGGAAACACTTGTGAAAGCGGTAGCGACCTCGATGAGTTCCACGGATACTTATGCCACTTATTTCGCTGCTACACCAACATATTTAGGCTCAAAGTAATGTCTAGTTTGAATATTTATCGAAACATCCAGGAAAGCCTCCAGACCGCTACCGCATGCGCAAGTTCAAGTGCCGATATAATATAATAACAGTAATGACTAACAGTTAATTAACCTATTCGCGAATTAAGCCAAGCTTGTATAAAAAAAATTTGCGAATGTGGCTTTTTAGTTAGTAACAATAGATTATAGTAGTAAACATAAAGTCTGCACTTGTTGCCTTGTATACTTATTTTTCTAGGATGCGAAGCGAAGTGCTCGTTGGATTATTATATTATTTTGTGCTGTCAGTATTTATACACAATCGGGCCGCATCTGATCGCTGTAATACGTTTCTACATTGTGAATATTCCTCTTATTTATTGTCAACGTTGCCATAATTGTTAGTGTATGTTAAATACGTATAGACGTCTCTACGTTGAGACTGAACGGAAGTGTGATTTTGTAATCATTTTTATATTTTTCTTTAGGGACCATTATGTTATGAAATATTGTCTTGTAGGCGATTCTCGGTTACCACTTTCTCTGGTCGTTCTCGTGCGTAGCGACGCCAGACTACGCGCGCTGCTGGACTGGACGAAAGGTGTTGCCGGTAATCATTTAAGGTGATAATAGTTTTATTTATGAATACTGTTTTGTAATGCACAATCATGGTTCTTATTTAATTTCTTATTCGCGTTGTGTTCATTGAATACATTTATGTTCTTTTTTCTACTTCGATTTGTATTGAATGTTTACATTATGTATGTGATTTATTTATATGTTGATATTTGCACAATTTTGTAATTGTGATTTGCAGTAGAAAGATGGCATTTGGCTGATAAATTTTCAATTCCGGACTATCGCCAGAGTCTTGGAATATCGGTTTATCAGTTAAATATATTCATCAGAATAAATTCCACAGCGGACTATTATTTTTAAGTGAAATAACTGAAGTACACTTTGTCGACACAAAAGACATTACTTAATAAAAGCTAAGAATACTTTTGATATATTTAATAAATGAACGCTTTAAAATGTAACCTTCCTTCATTTAAAAATGTTAACCAACACTCACACTTACTTGTTAATTTTTATTATAAATCTGACTTTACAATTAAGCCTTTATTATTATTAGAGATATTATAAAACTATTAATCTGGTCATTTTTATTTAAATCATTGTTGTATTTGTTAAATGTAAAATCAAAGCAAATTTACTTAAAGCTTGCAATATTTTTTGTATAAAATAATGATCCAGAAGACCTACCGTTTTAAAATCTCATTATGATTTCCAAATAAAACTAACAATAATCATATTTCTTGTTTTATTTTTATTGTCTTTTAATATATGCTGTACTTTTAGTGTAAAAAATCAATACACTATTAGATATTATGCGATACAACCGTCGTCTGTTATTCAAATAGCTGATAAATTAAAAAGGATTCCTCCCTGTGGTATATGATCACCGTTATCCGTGAGTGTACCCAGATTCTAATCCAAAGGCAACTAACTAGACTTTATTTTGACCTTGGGGAAAGTCAGTAATTTTGGACTTCACAATTTTTATGGGGAACAGTAACGTGTTTGACAAGACTGACAAAGTTTAGGGAGAGGCAATTGCTCCTCGGTACAACCATGCCATTGTCTATCGGCAATATTAACAAACAAAGTAAGTGAAAACGAAGGAGGTACTGGCTCTCAAGGGGCTGTTTAAGATGACTCGTTTAGAATTTGGAAACCAGCTAAATAGTCATGGCTCTAGAAGTAATAATATTAACGAGTTATTACTGATTGTACAATTATTACACGAAATCTTATCATCGAGAAGAGGGGCTGGCTCCAGTCGTGAACAGTGATTCCATGAAGACGGAGCGGAGACATGACATTGCTAGAGCGTAACAAAATGCTAGTGAGTAAAATTAGTATGTCGTGAGGTCGCACCGTCGCTGACTAGAATTCAACTTATATCTCTAATTAGCGCACGTGTATAAAATCACTCCGCTCTGCTCACCTGTGCATGGTTTCCACTTAATCTAGTCGAAGAGGAAATATAAAAATTACGGTATCTGAGCCGATTTTACATCAACTAGTTTGAGATTGGCAATAATATATAAGCCTCAACATAGCCACGATTACATTATTTGATATCGATATATATTAAACCACCGTCACAATGATGACAACTTTTGTGTAAACAAGTACAATTCATATTATATTGATCATATTATGAAATTTACAAAAATAACCGTTTATTTACTACCGTTATTACTATAACTGTCTTTAAGACGCATAAAAAATGTATGATAAATTCAATATGGCAATCTCAATTTTAAATTAACCAGGTTTGAAGTTACTGACAAGTATCGACTGTCAAAACATTGAATTTCAATTACAACAATATGAGAAATGAAATATTAGTATTTAAAACGAAGTAAAATTACTTACCGAAGTTATTTTTTTCTAATAAGTGTACGAAATGGTCGGTTGCAACATGGACGGACCACGCAGAGATGCTGTGTTGAGATTAATGCAAGAAAAGGATAAGATAGAAAACGAATTGAGGGAACAAAATGCGATTTTGCACGCCAATAACGTGGGCATGGATGACCCCTTGGTGGATGCCGAAGGATATCCTCGAAATGATATAGATGTGTACAAAGTCAGACATGCCAGACATCGAATTATTTGTAAGTGGAAATAAATTGAAATTAAAAAGTTATTGGTTACGTTCATTAATTGCATGACTAAGCATAAAGTTGGGTACAATTAATAAAATTTCGTTTTGTCAATATTGCCTCATAATCTAGTAAATATACAGTACGATTGTCCACTGTAGTAGGTCCTCAAACTATTTGTATTATTATTTAAATTAAGTTCATAGTTATACTATAGCTATGATTAATGTCCCATTCAATGTCCCACCATAATGGATGACCATAATGTTCTCGAAGATGTGTGAATCGGCCTTTACCATTGTCCGGTGGACTATGACTGTATCCCTCACATTGTAAGAATGGACAAGAGCTCGCAGTGGGACAGTTATTGGTTGTGATTTGTGTTGAACTGTACAAGTATACTGTTGTATATCAATAATATAGGTGTATAATGGTTGCATGAAATGAACTTAATGTGTGGACAGCAGGTTAGAAACAGTTGTAGAGGTAGAAATACATTTTGTTGATTTGAGCAATGATTCACAGGCTTAAAAAATGATATCAAGGAAATAATGAAGAGGATTGAACGTGGACTGTGGGAGGTTTACGATCCTAGTACATCAAACAGCCAGAACGCCACCAATGGAGTGCCCAGTACTGCAGCTGCGTATAGCAATGGTTTCAGTAGTCAGCCAGAGAATGTGTCAGTGAATCGGGATAATCAGTGCTTTGCACAGGTGGGCTCTGTTCAAGTCGGTTCACCGGCAGATTTGGCTGTAAGTGTAATGCTTGTTCTCCTGGTTGATATAAAATTTATGTAATTCACTGATGTACATGTCAGATATTTCACACACTTATTATCGGGGTATTTATCCCATTACTATGATTTTTTTAATTTTTGTGCTAAACTCAAACACAACGTAACCAACTTTTGTGTTGTTTTTACCAACATATTTTTATATGCCGGTATAATTTTTGTTAATAGATTAAATTAAATCGGTCAGCAAAATCTCGGTAAACTTATTTTAGAGTATAGGTTGTGTGAGCATGTCAAAGAGAAATTTGAATATAAAACCCATTTATGTATTAATGACTTAAGAATTTGTTTCATCATTTTTTTAAATTGTAACTCTCCTTAAATTGTAAATTTTTACTTTGGCTAGGAGTGCGGCAAATGTTCATGTATTATTTGATTTCAGGGCCTGATGGAAAATGATCAGCTTGTACTGTTTGGCTCCATTAACCACGAGAACTACACGGAGGTTACGCAGATTCGAGACGTGGTGATGCACTCGGTGGGCCAACCGATACAGGTGCGGGTGAGGAGAGGCCACCACGTCGTCAACGTCTCCCTGGTGCCGCGGCCCTGGGCGCAGCCAGGTCTCCTCGGATGCGAAATACGGAGGCTTTCGCAACCTTGAAGCCTCATTAATTTCAGTTTATTGTAAATATCAGCGTATTTTGTAAAATTGTGATAAAATTATACTTTCAAAGACGCGGCAAATATTTGGGGATAATATTAATGCTTTATCATTTCCTTATTGGATTTTATTAGTGCTAAAAGTGCAATCAATTTAATGGAGATGCTATTGCGTCATGCATAGTAACATATTTGTATAAATTCTACTTCAAATTATATTGCAATGCATTTATTGTGTAAATATTGGGGACGACTCAAGCAAAGAGAGTGACGGCTAGCCCGGCGCGCTTTCCAAGCACGGGAGTCCTGCGTAGGATAGAGGTCAGAGTTTTAGGCCGAGCCTCCACCACTAAAAAGCTGTTTGTCAATAGGAATATAAGGATAGTTCAAATAAACATAACTGATTTGATATATTTCTATTTAACCAAAATATACAAAACACATAAATTACTTACAAGCCTGTATAATTGTTAGTGCTTAAGTATTATCAAAATCAAAAATAAATTTTGTGATTGATAACCATGGCTTTCGACTTCTTCCTCTTCTTCTTGAGTTGGAGAGTTTCCGGTTCCCCGTTCAGTCCGCCATCTTGTACGTATTGGTCGCCATCTTGTTCACCGTTTTCGTCGCCATCTTTCACTTCTTCGTCGTCAAACATGTGTTTCATGGACAAATCGAAGTAGAGCTTGTCGTCCACCATGTAGTAGTCGGGCACCGTCACCGTTCCCCGGAGACAATCGTGGTAGTGGCACACTACTTTCTCCTGCTCGTACGTTTCACACGAACCTGTAGGCGACACGAGAGACGAGTGTGAGTTTGTATTGGTACAAGCGCTAGCTACAACGTCGATGCCATATACTACATATACTCCGGAGCGCAGTGTTCTACAGACTATATCTCGTATATAGTTATAAGTCATACTACAGATGTAATGTGTGTAACGGTGTGGCGTCAGCGCATTTCGCGCCCGACTTGAATCACGCTATCGAAGTTTTCTACATCGCCTGTGTATACACAACTGCGGAACGTAAGTCAGTCGGCACTCGGCCGCTCCCCGGGCACGACGCCTCGCGGGGCGAGAGGTTTCCTCTGTTACACCGGAATGATGCCATCATGGTCGGCCAATATTTACTAATATTGCTCGGAAGCATTATTATGAATATTCACCGTGCGTTATTTATCTTTCTTCTGTGTAAAATAAATGCATTAGTCAACTAAACGAGGAGGATATCGAGTACCGGGTCGCTGCAGGCGCACCGTGAGCACGGCCCTCTCCGGGGCCAAGTGCTTGAAGTACACCAGGTAGCACGCCAGCATGGTGCCGGTGCGGCCGCGCCCTTGCCGGCAGTGAACGCCGATTACCTGCATATGTACAGAAACAGCTTGATCGACCTCGAAACCACCCTCGGGAATCTAGATTAGGATTACATGTATATGGCGATTTCATGTTTCTGCTCAGGTCGGAAATCGAATCCGAGACTTTATATGGCGCATGGTTCGGCTACAGAGTGAAATAGACTTTCAGATAAAGATGAGAATCTAGCACGGATATGCGGGGTGAGCGAGGTGGCCATGCTCCTGTGAAGGCTATATTCGCACATCTCTGGTGACATTTCAGTGTAAACGTTGTATTACGTAGACGTGTTAGTGATATGGCTAGACAATGTTCCAGACACTAACCTCTCCCCTCAACTCCGCTCTCTCGCAGATCTCTAAGAACTTTATTATTTGTTTTAAACTAGGAACACCGAATTCCTTTATGGGCAATTCGGTCCATTTTAATTTTTTTTTGCACTCCCACATCGGCGGCAGCTTTTCGGGCGAAAGCGTTATCAGGTGGTCAATGCCGACGTCGGCGAGGTAGTTCAGGTTCTCCACGGTCCGCGGCCAGCCCATCGCGGCCACTTTGTTTTTTATAAACCATGAAAAATTTATCGGCGGATAGGACGCGCTCGGAGACTCCTCCTTCTCTACTACGGGCTCCGGTTCCTGCGCCTCCGCTTGTCGTTCCTTCATTTCTTCTGCATACTTGTAGAACAGTTTGGCCAACTTTACGTTGACCCTTTTAGATACGGTGCTCATGGTTCTTCTTTAACTCTGAAATAAGGACACGGAATTACAGCAATATAACACGATTTTATCAACTCTAGCGGATCTTCCATAAGTCAATATTTTTATAATACACTGCACCGCGTTGGGAGCAGCAGAACAGCTGGAGTCGCATGCAGGCCTCCGACGAGGCTCAACGACGTGCAATCGAGATATTAACCAGCAACAAAGAGACAAAGCTAGCAAGTAGGTAGGCGGGTCCACTGGCTCATGACCCGATCACTTACATCACGGAGTTGCTGGGCAGCGCGCGCTCCAACCGTCTAACCAGATCTGGAATAGGTCGAGATGCTCCTAGATCAACAAGCCTCGTACTGCAGAATTTAATGAATGCAGCAGGTGCGAGCCGCGGCCGTTTATAACTGCAGCTAAACTAGAACTTCCTGACCCAGTTCCTTCTCTATTTACAGCTCCCGGTGAAGCTTTCACTGTCTCTGAACTCAATGGAGGACGCGCTCGAACTTCGCGAGCGTATTTAAAACAGATGTGGACGCTCTTTGAAAATCTTAATTTATAACAATACCTTTCATTAGTGCTTCGCAAGTTGAATGCTTTATTCTATAACAAATGCAGCTGCTGCCCTGCCCTACCTTCACAGTTGTTATGGTAATAGTCGAAAAACTAGCTGACAGTAAGCGGCGACCGCCGACTGGCAACAACAACGCCAAAGGCATCACCGATGCGTTACCGTCAAAAAAGAAAGAAAGAAAGAACTGGTCACAAGCCCCTAGCTGGGCGGGAGCTGGCCGGGCAGGTTACACAGAAGGATAATAATATCAGTAATAATATTGATGATTTAATAATAATATAATCTAATGTAATCTTTATAATGTGACGCACTACCACCGCGCAGACCGATGATGTTTGACAGAAACCGATTTCTGTCAGACAGAGCTGTCATCTTTGACAGAAATCTGTCTGCACGGAGGTAATGCGTCACATTATAAAGATTACATTAGGTAAAAAAGTAAAAGTAAAAAGGTAATTGCATTCTAGTGTACCGCCACGGTATTGCGGTCAGTGTTCTAGGCCGATACAGATGCTACCTATTTAAAGACTAAACTATTATTGATCTAGGAGCATCGAAGCAATACGTTATTAATTTTTTAGCAAATTTAAGACATTATATTTATACAGCACTGCAGTACTTAACTTTTTGACAGTGACAAATAATGCAGTACTTGAACTATTTAACTGGATCTATCGTCTTATCATTGTTATAGCGGATATATACTATTATAATTCTTGTAAAATCCATTCATTAGTTTAATAATTAGTATTATTAAGGAGCTTTTTAGTTAAAGAAAACGTATCAGCTATATTTTTTAATCTGCGCTATAACTTACATAAAACTTAAATTAGGCTCTCACACTTACCTAGTAGACTAAATAAAGTATTAAATGGAGCTGATACTGCGAACTTTGGCACAGAGTAAATGTCGTTCGGATAAAAATAATATATTTAAAGCAAACATGCACGGTACCTGCACAACTGCACGCGAAAAAAATAAAGCTGAATGTAAACGATCACTTCCTAAACATAGCGGTTAAAGATAAACACGACTTGCAATACGGGAAATAAGTGTTTTTGATTATTTTAGATCGGCGGCGGCGTACTGACATCGAACTTGGGCGCGCGCCAACCAGTGCACGAGCGCGGCGCGCGGCCGAGCGGTTGGCCAACACCGAGCCGTGACATTTAGCCGCCGGCCGCCGCGCGGTGCCAACGGGCCCGTGCGATATTTACAACCTTCACTTCAGTTAAATCTCTTACGTGTCTCGACTGAAGAAAAGGAAAAAAAAACAGAATTAGCGATCCATGATTTATTTACTTAGGTACATCATTTTGTATGGATTATCCCTGCCGCCACAGTATTTATAACGCATGCCAAAATATAACTGTTATACAATTAAAATGTCCTATCTTTTGTACAACTATTTGGGTAAATAAAATAAGAAAAGGGGAAGTACTCTAGTATTGGCAAGTTGAGGCGCGCCCTGCGCCCTCGCAATGTTTAACAAGTACCCCGTCAGCCAGACCTACGTAAGATTAATATTGACTACTTTTTTAACAATAACAATAACAATAACAATTCAATCGAATAACAATCACCTTTATTGTACTTTAACAACCTTCAATAATAAGTTACTATTATAATCCACTTATAGGTAAATTCTATCTAAAGGTAACCCTGACATTTGATTTATTACATAAATATATTTAGTACACGCAGTACTCTTACTAACGCGACGGTAAGACAACAAAAATACTTACAATACTAAACACAAAACGACAGTCCTTTTATAAAGTTGTTATAAATAGAGATCCGAACATAACTCACGGCGTTGGCGGCTGGCCAACTCCGGTGCGAATATTTTGTTATATACACGTCTAATGAGACACCGGGATCACTCTTTCACTCACTTTCCGCAACAGCTAGAGCGCGGCCAGCCAGCCGGGGATGATGTCCTCCGAGCTATCGTCCTCTTGCAAAATGTATATTAGGTAGAAAATAAGTAAATAATACACTGCGATAATCACTATGAATACGAGAAATTTGCAGAAAAATGCAAGCGACATTTTAAATAGGATATAAGGTACCTACTTGTGGATACAAACTTCATTTAATTTACTTACAAACGGCCGAGTATGCCATTTTTTTAACATTAACGTAATCGTATTATGTCTTAGGATTAAAACGGATTTTTGACAAAGATTTTTAGCAATTTCCCGCCAAAACTCACGTCCGAGACTTAAACTATCGAGCGAATCATTATTCAATATTGGCATACGAGTTAATTTAATTGGGAACAATTGGCATCCCGTCAGTGCAGCAAATTATAGTTCTCGTAACTGGTCATCGTGCACCGTCTCAGTCTATGATGTCTAAGCTCTTGTTGTACTGCCGCGCCGTTTCTATGAACTGCTCCATGACCTCGCCGCTCACTCCGAACTTTAGAGGGTTGTCCTCCGTCAGGTACTGGTAGTACCGGACCACTGCTTCTTCATGTTCGGGGAAGTCGCATGAACCTGTGGCAACAAAATATTTTATTAAAATTAAAATCAAGGTATTCTAACTTAACAATTTATGTAGACGGTCCCGTAGCCTAGTTGGTAGTGAACCTGCCTGCTAAGCGAGGGGTCTTGGGTTCAAATCCCGGCCGGGGCAGATATTTATGTGACAGATAAATATTTGTTTTCGGGTCATGGGTATCAGTGACGTGTTATTTATGTTGTCCATGCCACCCGCGACACAGGGGGTCCTATTGCGGGGGTATGAGTGTGTTAGTTTTTTTTTAATTTATTTTATAATATCATCCGAGTTGGAGTTACAAAACGCGTTACAACCCTCATGACCACATGAAATGTTCATTTTCGTTTAACTTCAACCTACACTTATATAGTTAGTACGTTATATATTAGATCACGAGAAGGATCCTTTCGCCCTGGAGCAGCGTGGAATAACCTCGTTGCCTCCTTAGTGACGAGGAGAGACCTGTGCTCTGCAGTGGGTCAATAATGGATTGACACCAAGCAAGTAGCAAGTATTAATTTTATTTGTTGGTAACTTGTCCGTAGTTCCGATGTAAGTATATAGTGGTGTTTTGAATTGGGCAAGGGACATAAATCCCAAAGGCCACTGTGTCAACATCTGATCTATTGTACCTGTATATAGTGGTTGGTATACACGTAGCAAAATTAAACGAAGCTTATTCTACAGTTACGAAAGAACTGAATTTTAACCAAATTCGAAGGTGTTCTTCACAAATAAAGTACACGTGAAGTGCAGGCGTCGACCAGAGGGCATTGTGAGACAATTTCGGTCTACCGCGATACGTAGTAGAATTATGTCTCCCCGATTTAAAAACATCTCAATATGCGACCACCATTACAGGTATATCGTAGCAAATATAAATAAAATGCATTTCACGGTAATAAAGGAGCTGAAAAAAAATTGATTTTTATTCGATGTTTGTTTTCACAAATGAAATTTACTTGGAAGTTAAACCTTTGACCAGAGGGTGTTAAAAGACAACCACTTTCTACCGCGATACGTAGTGAAACGATATCTCCCTGGGTTTAAAGCGTCTCAATATGAGAACTCCATCGCGGCTGACGGTATATCTACAGACTACGAGATAACTGTCAGTTATCGTCTGATCCCAATGTAACTGTGAAGCGCACGACCTGTATCGCTACCCTTTACTGCCGCGCCAATAATAGGCCATGATTGGCATTTACTTGCCGATCCATCACACGCTACTCGCATGTTGCAAATAAGAACAAAGGCGAAATATTTATTAAGATGGTTCGTACAACTAATTTAATGAAATCTAGGTTGATACTGTTCGAGGTATGACTGTTGACAGTTACAGTAAAATTAACTCGTAGTCTTCAGATCTGAGAAGTGTTCCACTGTCCGTATTTTCTACTAAGACTATTTCTCTGTTCCACTCGGTTTATACAAATGGTATCTTCATGCGGTCAAATGCTAAACGGGTGGCGTTACTGATATTTGAAAAGATACTGAAGAAATCTCACCACCTACATTACGATAATTTCACCTAAGTAACACAGTGTGAACACGTACATATTTAACTTCGAAAAATTACGAACACGATACACAATACCTCCTTACACAATAAAAACTAAGATCGATAACAGATAACATTAGCAACATTAACGTGGTCATTGGGAACTAATGTCTAGACTCTACAACGATTAGTACTAGATAATGAGTTTCATTTGAACGAATGCAGAAACACCAAGTTCCGCCTGTGAACGCTCCAGATATTTCTATTTAAAAATCAGTCTAGAAATTTACGTCTCAATGTTCTTTGCTCTTGTAAATCTCAAACGTTTTATATAAAACAGATTTCGGCCGCGGAGTCAAATCAGTCGCTAAGGATTTATGGATAGATATCCAATAAGTACCTACAGTATAACTTTGATCTGCTATTTGTAAATAACATAATTTAAATTGTATCATGCGACTGAGACCGAACGAAACCGATCACCTTATGATAACGTCCACTTACGGAAATTAGTTACACCAGATTTTCACCGAAAACGTCAAGTAGAAAACAAAATACAACTAACTACATAATTACAATAGGTGCATTGAACACTATAGGCACTGGGCGTGGGGTGTATTCCACCTCGCCACCATTGGCTGGTACATCCGTACCAGCGATGCATAAGTTCCTACAGTATGAAGTTATTATGCCTGCCGAACATTTTGATTAATTACCGACAAATACTGAGATTAATTAAATTCAATTCATTAACAGTTACCAATCTCTATAGCTCTCCTCTCTGTCCCTCACCATCCATCCACACTTATGTACCAACAATATTCCCCTTCGCTCTCGAACATGTACGTCGAGTACTCAAGCCGGCCACAAGTCGTTGGGCGCAGTAACAATCCGCACTGAACGCTCAATTCATAATCGTTAGGTATTCTTTTATTTCATGACAGAAGCGATTCGTAAAGTTTTTATTGCAGATAAATATTAGTAATATTGTGTAGTTCGTCCATGTACTAAATGGTTATATTGCCAGTTGCCCGCGCCTCGTGCTAGTTTCGTCATATTGAAAACGCGGCATATGAAATTCACGTACACTAAATTTAGATAAGTTCATTTAGTTTCAAATAAAATATCGTCACTGGGAAACCAATAGTACTAAACCGCATTTCGGTCAAAATGAGAAAATTATACATATTACAACATACGGATTGGATCTTTTTTCTGCGACCATTAGTCTTGTTAAAAATAGGGAAAATACAAATAGGTAACGCAAGTTATAAACAAATTTCAATACGAATGTAAAAAATATTGATTTTTAGGTATCTTTCATTATATATCTTTGCTTTTACTGCGTTTAGATACAATAACTAGGAAAAACGTTGTGCTCGGTTTTGTGTAAAAATAAAAAAAACTATTTAAAATGGCCTTGTGACGCTTTAGTACTTTTGGTTTTCATAACGATAGGCATGTAGCTAATTTAAAAAAAAAAGAAATACCTCTTCTGATCATCCGGATGGTGTTGATCGCCTGGTCGGGGAGGAACCTGTGGAAGTGCACCAGGTAGCACGCCAGCATGATGCCGGACCGGCTGCGGCCCTGCCGGCAGTGGATGCCCATAACCTGTAATTAAAACAAAAAAATAATTAATAATATGTTAAAATAAAAGTTGAAAACAGTAAACATGAGTTATGATTCAGGTATTTACATGACATGGGGATAGTGGGAGAACGATTTTCATGCAGATAACGCTTGACTACAGTCCCGCCCTATGGCAAGTGGCGAAGTAGGGTCTGATGGTACGGCATTGTATGATGAGGTGAACGTACCCCCGTACGTAGCTTCTAGTGCGTAGTGCAAGAAGCTGTTATTGAAACATTGTAACATTTTTAAAGATGTGGTGGGGAGTTTCTGTACCCCATTTCCTATCCTGATAGATCATTTTACCGAACTGGTGGTACAATAAAAAGACTATCAACGATACCTGTATGATTAAATGATTTTTAATTCGATAATTTGGCTACGATTCCCAATCGGCCCTGTTGATGTTCACTGGGTTATATACTAACCAATATTCCATAAGTTTCGTTTCCTCACCTGCTGGACTACTACTCCCAAATTTTGAAAAACGAGGGACGTGCTCCACAGAAAGTAACACTGACAGTACTTCTCCAACCTTACAATCTCGCTTTACACTGACACTTCCTCAGCAGAATGGCTCAGTAGGTATTGCCATGGTTTCTGCAGAAAGGGCTCTTATCCCTGTGTATATAACGACAAGTCACAAAGGATGCGTTCCCCAGCCGACTGCGTGAGGTCATGGGTTCGCTCTGAAATGCCTTAGAGGGTACGGAGTTTGTCCAAGTCAGTAAGTTTATAAATGTAGTCACACAGCCCAAGGATATCAACTAATAACCTCATATAAACGTGCGCTTCGAAAATCACACACTTCGTTTTACAATAGAAGACACTGGCCTGATTTTAACTTACCAAAGCTAACCCATATAGTCCCAGAGTTTAGATAATATAATTTGCCATTTTTAACAACTGTCAATCACAGCTCACATATCTCTTATTAGTATATGAGCTTTGGCAGACCAAAATTGGCCGGCTTCATACAAACAATCGGTCAATCAACGGCCCTCGATAAATATTTATATTGCTCAACAGAAACCATTGACCGACTTGCAGCCACGTGGTGGCCGCC
Organism: Calpodes ethlius; assembly: GCA_018251375.1. Classification (NCBI taxonomy): domain Eukaryota; kingdom Metazoa; phylum Arthropoda; class Insecta; order Lepidoptera; family Hesperiidae; genus Calpodes; species Calpodes ethlius. The sequence continues at coordinate 17,779 of DWPA01000268.1, forward strand.
GACTCCCGCCGGCCGCGCATCACTCGTCTGTCAAACTAAACCGTTGATCGATTTGATGATTGAAATGCTGTTGCGTCAATCATCATCTTGAATTGATTAGCGATTCCGAGTGCCTTCGTGATGGATCAAATTTATACGCAGGTATAGCAATTAATTACGGCACTCGTAAACAAATGACATCCGCGCAAACCTTATTGGAGTGGAGTTTGAGACGGAGATTGACGTTGTAAATTCCAATTCATATACACGAGTATATAATTTTTTCTCATGCAGCCCAAAAGCGGATATATTTCGGTAATGGCTTCTTTTCTACAGTCAGTCTGGTACAGTTCGCAATAGTATCACAATACTACAATAATAGTAGTGAAAGAAACCGGAGAAAAATTAATGTAACGATTCATAACATAGGGTAGGATTGAGCCAGCCGTACGTCCTAGGTCGTACCTCAGCGATGTAATATCCTATCCATATAAAGTGATCACTAGTGATGAAAGTGAAGTATTTAGTCCTGCGAATGAGCACAAAGGAAGACAAAGCAAAAGCTCCTATAATCGAAAATATAAAAAATTCTTACAATTTTTTAGTTTTTTCTTATACTATGTTGTATCTTATTGTATAATAGTCTCGTGTCACAATGTTAGTAACCATACTCCTCATAAACGGTTAGACCGATTTTTATGAAATTTTATTTGCATATTCAGTAGGTCTGAGAATCGGCTACTATCTATTTTTCATACCTCTAAGTGATTAAGGTTGTCCACTCTCAACATTTTTCTTTTGATTTTTAGACATTTTCTTTATTTTTTTTTATAATGTGGCTTTAAAAAATACATACAACCTTATATTTTCATACTCCTATCACCAACCCCTATTTTTTAATAGTCATTTTAGTAATTCAATAATTTTTCATCCCACTCGATGACTGATTGATTATCGTCTTTTTGTGAATGTTTACACTTTCATTTCGATAAAATTTCCACTGAGCTTATGGCAATTATTTTAAATAAACTTTAATAATATTACCCGTATGTTATGTCAGCTAGTAAGAATATAATAGTTAAGTTATTTTGTGGTTAATTTCTATTTTTGTGACATTCTCAAGTCACAGGTTACGTCGGTAGTTTTGATTAGAAACATGGAAAGAATTTTTGCTTATGACGTACGTATTGGAAATTCTTAGTCGCGAAGGTTTTTATTAATTCAATAATCTCATAACAATTTTTATTAAAAAATATGTTTGTTTTTTTGCGCATTTTTTAAAGTTACACTCATAAACCGCTCATCTCATTTGGATTTCACTCATGTACTCGTATTGTAACAATATTGGTTCTTATTTAATCCGAACATAAACAATAAAAATACATCGATTTAAAAATCCGTTTTAATATTTTGAGTGTTTATTAAGTCATAATTTTACGCAGCGGAGCTAGGTATAAATAAAAATATTACAATGTTCCTATTGAAGTCTTCTTCTGAGAAGTTATAGTATAGACAAGCTATCGCTGTTACGAATTACGTTAAATAAATTAGAATAATAGTTTGCATAATTTAATTACTTAAAATACTATGGCGCTTCTCCCTTAGGGAGAACAACTCGTGCAACTTAATATTACGAGCGTTTCCACAGACCGAACGATGAATCGAAAACGAGATTTCAATATTAAAAGATACGAAGTATTGTTTAACCACCTAGCTAGACGGTTGTCTATAAGGAACACGATGATTGACCCGTATCGAGTGAATCTTGGATTAAGAAGCATAACGGTATATCTTTTTGTTGGAATCAATATAGATACATGACAAACTATTATAACGTGTTGAAATTTTACGATAAGCGTCATATGTAAAACCAAAAATACAATCGTGCATGTAGATATACTAGAGATATAAATAATAATATGACATGGATAGTTCTTTATGCATTTGTTGACCATGCAGGTGATATTGATGCGGACTGCTTTTTGTATTAAAAAAATATTCTTTGTTGTTATGATTTACTACGGAATTTTTCAAGGATAAATCAATGTGTAAAGGACTTGAATTACCTAGTTAACGTTCTTACTTTTATCTATCTATATGGCAGCCTTCTAAAGTCCATTGCTGAACATAGGCCTCCCTTAATTGGCGCCATTACATTCCTACTTACGTTACATCCAAATGTATGAGTCAAATTATAATACCTCCTAAATAACAAGCTATAACATATTAACTTCACCATAGAATCGACCTGGATGAAAATATACTCACAAAAATGAACATTCTCACACGGCATACAGTTTAGTAAATAGCTTACTAACCTCACCATTTTTATCAGCTCTTTTACATACATCTATGAAGGTTTTAATTTGATCGACCGTGGGCAGCTCAAACTCTTCAATGGGTATTTCCGACCACCTTAGTCTAGCGACATCGTCGACGGGGGGCTTCCTCCCCGCGGTCAATGTCACCAGGTTCGTGATGCCCTGGTTGACGATGTACTTTACGTTTTCAATAACCCTCGGGAACGCCATTGCGGCTAGCTTCTTCGGAATCACCCAGGAGAATTTCAAGGGAGGATAGGCATCCACCTCGATCTCTGGAAAGGGGTTTTCCGGTATGATCACTTGGAGCTCGTTCCTATACTCTTTTTTAGCTCCGGCGAGAACCTTATCGTCCTCCTCGGTAATGTTTTCGATCCTGGTGTACACTGGATAGCTTTCGTCATCCATCTTGGCCTTTCTCACTGCCACAAAAATTTAAAGTTTGAAAAATGTTTTTAATGGAGGGAGTAACGATGACCGGTTATGATTATATTTTAAAATACGGACATTGACACTTCTCACAGGTACACACACCGCGCGTGACCATCGGGCGCGAAATTTGTGTATTGACTAACGGAGCAGGGCGGGAAGACTTGGCACAGAACCTCAGAATCTCCAGCTACGGAGAGGATGTAACATTTATTTCTGGAGACCCAGACCTTGGCCAAGATAGTGATGCCGGTGGCATATAGCGCGGCTTCGGAAATCTCGTACTTATATACGAGAGCCACGCGACGCAATCGCTACGATTGTTATTTATAAAGGTGAATTTTTATCATTGTACCGCGCTGACGTCGGTAAATCCGCACCGATGTAAACTTTTCCGCATTTGTTACCCAATGATTAAGAAAGTCCGTCGCAATATCGCGACACGTTTGTAACGCTTTGTGTAAATCATGTTTAAATATAGTGTCTGTTTAGCGTCTAGGAAGTCAGAGTATCAGTTCCTCATTCTTTTTTGATAGGTCCATCGACCAACCAGTCTGATGTTAGTACGTCTATAACCGATAGAACAAACGATGTAGTCCTAAATTTCAGTGCGGTGGTCATAAGGAGACGTACATTCAAGAACATCCGTGGACAATGTGACACGCACCATCGTGCATTATTTTTAAGTACCTACTGAATTTTTTACCATTTTTGCTTCGTAACTCATTTAATAATTGAAATAGAATAGGAACTTAGTGATGTACCAATCGGTGACTGTTAGAAAAAAAAACTAATTAGTTGGTACACCTATAGGTGAGATACATTAAGACTGGTTCAGCTCAGATTATTGTAAGTAGGCCTGGTTGGGAACTTTGGGACAGTGTAAGAATACTGAACCTAAATAATTCCGATAGGTCACTAACCCCTTCACCGCACCGCAACATTGCGTATGTGGGAAAGTTCCGTCCAGCCCTCACAATGACAAGAAAATTGGTGACAAATATGAATATTTTTGAACGATTTCCAATTTGTGTGTGATTCATTAGTGTGTTAATGTTAGACTGAGAATTGTTATTTTTTGCACTCAGTGCAGTTATTGAACCCGGAACTCTGAAACAGTACGTTGGCTATGTACAATGTAGTGCCTACACATCGAACTATTGCGTTAGTGGGTAAAAGAATATTATCTTCCTTTTAAACACCGTGCGGCGCTCCCTGGAGCCAGGGTGTGTTTCGAAGAAGTTGAATAATTTTATCACCCGGGATAGATTTATGAATTAGTTCCTCGCTTATTACCCGTTGGCACGCGAGCGCACATTTCAGTTTTGGCGTAAACTCGGTGCGTGGGACCGGCGGCACAGCGCGGCGGCGCACACTACGTAAATCAGTAAAATTGAACTTTGTTACAATTTTCGTCTCATATATTTTAATAACACTATAATTATACAGTGTTTATATTTGTATTTTTGTACATTGCGTGATGGAAAAATATTTTTCATGGTTATATTTTCAGGTTGATTCAAAATATATATAGTTGATATAAAATGCGTTTCTTTTAAATCATATTTTAAAAAACTTTTTTCCGGCTTCTTTGTCTGGCAATACATTGATACTGCTGTCCAATATCATTATATTAGGCGCGGGTGAGGCTGCGGAACCCTACGGTCACGGCGGTCAAGCTTGATCTATCATTTAAATCATTAAATTTATATACAAATCTCAAACATTACTTAGCTGTAAGCTCACGTAGGGCTCTTCACAGCCCTGTGATTGGTTCATTTGACGCGACTACTTCTTTCTAGTTTATTGAACAATGCCAAAGACAAGGACGGCAATACAAACAATCGATTCTCTCTTTCTATTTGGTCGTGAGCCACAAACCGGACCCGTGCGGTCCGTAGCTCGGCAGCTACTTTAACCAAGTGTCGATTTTGACAAACGAATTGTGGTGAATTTCCTTTACATTTCCTCATAGTGTGTGAACAGGGGGTGAAATATTGCGAGTACCCATGTACTCTCGGGTTGAAAATAAACACAAGATCAATAAGAATAATATTTAATTACATACAACACAAGTGTAAACTAGCCGAGTGTAAATATAACGGATTCTCCTATACTATAACCATTCACTATAACATCATTTTGGACCTAATCTTTGAGCCAATTCATCGTAGATAATCAATTTTTTGTCCAAGCGATTTCAATATACTTAATAGGTATACAGCGCCGCCGACCGACCGGTGGCGCGGGGCAGTCGGCGTACCGCCGGAATTACGGAGAAGCGCCGCTCTATTACACTTATTAAATTATATTAATGACGTTTTAAAATAAAACTATAATTAAAATCCATAATCTTTCATCCACACTTCAATGTTTGACTGTACGAAGGCGAGATATTAGTAATAGTTTAGAGTACATTCAAAGTAAAATTGTAATCGCACCGAATATTGTTTGGATATTTTAATGAATGACAGCAATCACACAGGCAGGGCCCGGCCGGGCACCGCATTACCACAAACAAAATAGATTTGGCATATTAGTGACCTGCATTATGTAGGACACTTTCCGTCTCAGGGTGTGAGACAATTGAATATAAAAGTTCTTTAATAGTACAATTATGTTAAAGTATGAGTAGCCAATGTTTCTGTTACTGAATTAACTGGCGCTACTGGTGAATATTGGGAATAAATTTTCAGAAACAAAGCAAGTGATGACTGAACAATTTATATAAGAGACCAGACCAGTTTAAATTACTATTCTATAAGTATGGATAATCGAAAACGAGCTTGCCACCTCGCCCTGCCGCCCGTGGACCCTGACACGAACCTTGAAGTGCAAGACTGTAGACTGAGTTAATAAGAATATCAGTTTGTTATTATTTATCAGTGAGAGGACTGCCGGTATTAAACTTGAAGTAATTTCCGCCCAGTACAACAGAGACGCGCTTCTCCCGCATTCCGCCGCGACACTGTACAATGTATAAACACTCTAAGGCAACGTGTGAATTGAAACTTAAGTACAATGGGAATGCAGATCACAATAATGTACAAATAAAACTTAAATAATATGTCGACGGTTAAAATATACATACAAAAATCATCCTAAAACATAGTGTAATGTGTGTGAAACGACATCTGTCTGTCCGTGCCGAGAACCATTTATAATAACGGCCGAATAACGTAGATATCGAACACGATTGAGACATATTTGTTGTTATATAAAAAATACATAAAATTATTACTCGTTTTAACTGATAGACAATATTATCGATATCGACATCCATGTTTCGAAATTGAAAATTACAGGCATAGAGTTAACCCACTGATGATTCCACAAAACTTTACAAACCATAATTTTTTATTGCAATAATAAAAAGATATAAGCTTTTGACAAGTAAAACGAGTTCACCCAGCTACATACAAAACAAAAGTTGATCTGTATAAATTATAAACATCAATATGATAGGAAGGGTAAAACTTCTAGTAAAAACTGTGAAAGCTTCCGATAAAATTATTTTCATCATAATACATACTTTGTATAACCTTATACATTAAGTCGCCGATATGTGCGGAGGTAAATTCACAAATTCTAGTCATTTTCGAGTACATGCCCTTACTAGATACATTAAATACGCTTACGAACTAAAATTTAAAATTAAGCTCGAATAATTAGAAATACTTTGATCTAGACGTACACCTGCATCGGCTGAAGCGTTCGATATCCACTAGCGCCCGAGTACTACCAGTGAACAATACTATTTCTATACTTTTCGGACGTGGAAATAAATTTTAGCCGGTGAAGGGCTGTTGCAAATCATGTCGTTCAAACTACGCAATCTACAAAAGATACTTCAATAAAGGAATCGGTATATTGTAAGCAAAGTTCAATCCTAAAAGTGCTTCACTCGCATCTCGAAGAAATTCTATAATACGCAACAAACTCACGCTCCTGAATACTAAATATATATTGCAAACCTTCAAAAAGCTATCAAAAAGTACACTTATAACAAGTTAGCTCCCTCGGAGTGTCCCAAGGCACAATATTAGGCTCTTAACTGTTTACACGTTTAATCATAATATCAATTACATTTTTAAAATGCTAAGTAATTTTCCTTAATCAAGCAATAGCCAAGCTCGATTCAAATGAACATTCAAAAATCGGAATGTTTTCATCAATGGAATGTCCGTTTCGTTGAATACTGCTAAGAACACAGTCCGTTTATTACAAGCATTGAACCCTCTAAAAAAGACTCGCGTTTTAGTGACAAAATAATATACGACAAAGAAAAGGGTATGAAGAAAACAAAACGGTAATTTTAAGCTAAAACATAATTTTTAAAAATAAAATTTAGTTTCAATCTCGATAAAATAGCACCTTCCTTAGGAAGTGGGAATATTCTGTTGAATAACTATATTTAATCATAATACATTCTAGTCGTTAAACCCTAAACGTTCCGACAGTTTCAGTAAGTACATCAGGTATTACTTAAAATGTATAACTCACAGAACAGAACGACTGCATTTCTAATACTAAATGTAGTTATAATATTTCCAACAACATTTTCAATGAAACTTTATACACACAACAAAATGGATGGATTAATCCTATACAACACATTACAACTAATATTATTGTCTGTATTTAAAACAATTCTAACAACGTAGCAAACAATGGTGACCAACAGTTGGATATTGATAACATTATATTTAACATAGAAAACTTTATAATTATTTTAAATGTGTCTATGTTATCTGTACCTATACAATTTAGGCTGCAATATGTCTTTTTCCAAAGACAATTTCTTTACTTTATACTATCACAGGGCAATGTAGTTTCAAATTGTGATTGTAGACGTGAGTGCTGGCTTCTGTGTCCATTTAAAAGCCGGACAACCTTTCTGTGTCCTGAGGGTAACCTGTTTATGACATGTGTATATTGTTATATCCTTTGAATAGTTCTGATTGCTATTCATCCTCTCCTTCACTCCTATGTCGGCCTGATCCTAATATGGTATTGTAAAACGTTACTTGTGCTAAGACTGAACACAGCTGCAATAACATTTCCACAGCTTGTTAATCGAAATTCCTAAACTAACTAATTTCTTTATCAAAAAGACAGAATGTCAACTTTAAAAAATGGAATGCAACATGGAATTTATTTGAGTAAATTTACATACATTTTAATAGCGAGTCCATAAATGCATTGTTTGCCCATACTGAAAATATTGTTTTAATTTAAAAAAATATTGAAGCAACAGACATTTTTAGTATACAAGTATTGCTTTCTTTACAGAAATATACTGCAATTACTGCAACGAATATTGGAGTAAATCAACACTTAGTCCCCAAATATTTTTATTTGACACATAGATTAGGCACTTATATAATGTGCATACTCACTTCATCGTAACAATTATCAGCTATAATAATGTTCGCTGTGTTCTAAAAATGTATATCCAGAAACCAAAGAAAGGCGAACATCATGGACAATTAATTAATAACAGGAATGCAGTAACATAAATATTTGCAGAGATTACACTTTACCAGCTCATCCAAAGATTTCCTAGTTTTCTTTTTGGTATACTGTCCTTACATATTCATGGATGGATAAATACAATTATCATCTAGAATCCATTGACCTAGAACATGTTGTATATATCAAGAAATGAAACCTTTGTAAAACTGTTATTACACAAACCGTTTCCATATCAAAATAAGAGGTAAAACCAGACTTGTTCTATATAGAGAAAATCTTACATTTCTGAACTGTAAACCACAAACCAATAGATTGAGCCTGTCGCTGCTCGTAGGCTCAAATAAGACCGGTCCAGCTCAAGTTAGTATCGATAAGACAATCTAGTTGGTGAAATCACAGGAGCAGCCTTCCCTGACACGACTCGTTCCACTTCGTAGCCCCTGTCCTTACCAGTGACCTTACTGGAGGCCGAGAACTATCACTAAACTGCACTTCACTACGCACTAACACTGTCATATCCGAGTTTGACACTTCAATATTTCCGTGTTGCGGTGGATTGCATGGTAGCCAGTCGGTACCGCTGCAGTATGTACTAGAGGTGCAGGATCTGGCCGTCGTCCTTGCTGGGGATGCTGTGGGGGAACGTGGACTCGGGCTGGTCTTCTAGTGTTACCGCTGTGAGGTCCACTACCTCATCTTGATCGTCTTGATCGAATCTAAAACATTGATGTTATAAATTTACAATAAAAAAATAATATACCAGTATAATATGAAACCAAAATAAAAGAACGGGTCTAATTAAGTACGTTATAGATAGATAGTTAGATAAAACAAAGATAAAGATAGATAAATCTAAGCAGCTACACTAGTACTCTTTTTTATAATAATATACATACCTGTCATCATCCACTTCACTAGGCGGGCGATCGGAGGGGGCGCGGTCCGAGGGCGGGCCGCGGGCGGGGTCCGGCGCGCGCTGGTTGGCTGGACGCACCGTTATGATCAGGTTGGAGGAGTTGGCCACCATCATGTCGGTCACCTGGGAACATGGTAACATGGAGGAATTAAATTAGTCGCCTATTGATAAACTCGTGACTGACTATTAGGCCTAATTTTGTTAATATAAACTAAGCCTGAAGCCACACACCATAAAGTCTAAAGTAAATATGAAACATAGTACCCAGCGCCATCTCTTATCTAAAACCGTAATCTTCATCTCAACAAATAATCTAATAGTCATTCACCCACCTGGTCCAAGGTTTTGTTGGAGACGTCGATGCCATTCACTTCGAGCACCTCGTCGTTGACCCCCAGCAGGCCGGTGGACTCGGCGAGCCCCCCGGGGACCAGCCGCGATATAAAGATGCCGGGCGACCTCTCCACTCCGTTTGGTGTCACCCGCACCGATGTGCCGTCCCTGAGTAAAGTGTAGATGTATTGTTAGGTAATTTACTTCCATGTTTTGTATTACCTGCTATTCTAGTATAGAGCCTTACTTTTTGGTGTGTTAAAGGAAAACAAAATAGAGGACACTTAATGTTTACAAACTTTATAATGTATACAAAAAGTACATTACAAATATATTACATACCGCTCCTCGTGTATATATGTTTGGTCTGGTGGTTAGCTGGTAGATAATGCGTTGAGCATTAAGCTCGCCAATTGTACCGTTATATTGTGGTCAGTAAAGTTTAAATAGATAAATTGCATTATTGTAGCATGAATTTTTTTCTACATATAGTAAAACTAAAAATATGCCATTTGCTATAATGAGCGACAGTGAACGGTATGCGGAATACAATGTTATGTAAAGATTGTCACGACAGCACGCGGCCAGTGCGGTCGACGTTTATTTAACGTTGCGGTTAACCACTGCACGATCTGTATCAGACATCAATTTGCATTTAATACAATTATAGAATACGCTAATTGATTCTACTGCGACTTTTTGGCCGCTTTCCCAATCGTCTTCTATTGTAATTCAACAAATGCCGTCGTCAGTGTTACCTGATGAAGAATCCCAGAGGTCGGTCCGAGCCGTGCTTGAGTAGCTTGACCCTTCTGCAGGTCTCGGGCACTATGTCCACGTCTATGATGGCCGACACCTGGAAAGTTGAGTATGAGGGAGATGAGTGGAGAGGGACATGCGAGACAAGATTGAAAACGTTATTTGGGTCAGTTGTACCCACACGGTTGGTAGTGAGCATTTGAATGATAGATTTCATTTTTACATGAACCAAGTTGATTGTTGACAATGGTGTGGCTGTGAAGTGAAGATTGGAGTAAGTTCCCAGAACCTTATTCAGTTCCCTAAAAGCGAACCGAACCAAATTACCTCTTCCTGAGCCTCAATAACTGATTCTCCTCTTCCGGGCCCAAAGATGAGGGAAAACCCACGGTAGAAACACTTACAAATGTGGTTAAGAGATAGAGAATGCCAATAAACGTGAAGTGTGCAGAGTCTGCCAGTTATTTTCCAGTTT
>DWPA01000269.1:0-28457 GCA_018251375.1 Calpodes ethlius
AGGTTCATGTTTCCTTTGGGGTAGGTGGACCAGTGCGAATCAGGTTCTAAAGTATATACTTATAATATTAACTTATAACAACGGAGCTTGTGTCCGTAAAATTAATTGAGGTAACACGGGTGAGTTGAATTCTTCCTAATCCTCACGGATACTCTCACTCAAGTATCTAATCACCTAACCTGCTGGTTCAACTGAATTCGAATTGCCACCGTCTGACAATTGTCTTTGATAAACATCAATGTTTTACGTTAGATATGTTATAATAGTGCAAGCAGTTTGTGGGACATCCATATTCTGTTTGTGCAGGAATTGGCTCGAACGTTACATCAAGTGGGTTTTTAAAAGCTTTATTTAACTTGTAATGTTTCGGGTTGAATTATAACTATTTCTCATTATCTTATTTTTACTAATTTCAACTATAAATTTTACAATTACCATGACTCTGATGACAATACAATTTTATTTTATGTATGACCTGGCACTATACCCAGGAGTGCCTCCAGGAGAGAGAACTCTTCAATATTATTACAGCACAATTGTCATTTTTAGCATTGTTTTGCACAAAAGTGTAGTGTTTAGTTTTTACAACTTTTAATTTATTTGATATGCATATCGATTAATATTATTTAATTTTCGCTAGGCTTCTTGTATCAAGAGACCAAAGTCATCCATCTTTGTACCAGGTCATAGCAAGTACACGCCTCACGCGCACCAGCTGTTCCAGAGCATGGACTCGTTTTCCAGCGGGCGTGTGTGGTGGCGGCAGGTGGTGGCGCGGCTGGTGGCCGCGGGCGCCAGGAAGACCAGCTCCAGGGAGGAGCGGTGGAAGCCCGTCAGCGATGGAGGGATGAAGACTCTGGACCACTGCAGAGTCAGTTTAGAGTTATTTCTAGTTCGAGCGATGTTAAGACATTTGGCTTAGATGTTTAATATTTTTTTATGAATTTGTGACGAAACGGCGAGGAGACATCAGTAAAACCAATAGGCGCGACCGACCGTTTTGCAGCTCCTGAGTATAATGGGAGACCAACTTTCTAGATTCTTCGACTGCAACACATATAAAAAATACGATTCAGTGTAAATGTTGCTTTAGCTAATATTTTATCCATTTCCAGAGAGAAACGATAGTAAAGTTAGTGAGCATCGAACAGGAAGACTGTTTCTGCTACGCGGCCGTCTCCAAGGGAGGCAGGATAGGGATCTATAGCGGAGAGCTTAAACTGCTCCACTCTTATGAGGTAAGGGGAAAACAGTAGAAACTTTTTCACGTTTGTACACACATCTATAGAGATACTAAGACTTCCTTTATTTAGAAATGGCATACATTATATTGTTGTACACGATAACGCATCTGATCACCTTTGCTGCAGTGGGGATTGCTACGATTATTATCATCCTTCAATAATATCAGAGACCACGAAGTATTACAGATATTTCTATCCACTTTTTTTCCTTTTCTTGTTTCTTGTTTAATATTTATTTGGTTTCTAAGTTTTTATGTGCACATGTATAACTGCAGCTTCGTAATTTAGTACGTTAAACGTCGACATGCAAAAATGGATATTTAGTGTACAATATATTGCATGACGTGTTGTAAAGACTAACACATGTGACTAAGACTTAACCTATCAATAATAATCTAGGTATATCAGAATAGGTATATTAGAACGCCTTAGTTGTAACTCTTTGTAAAATTGACTACTTGCTATAGTTGTGAACTTTTGGAATGAAATATATGATAAAATTTCAGATGTTTTACCACAGAACGGGCCTGCACCGCCGCGTCAAAAACTGTTGGATTACTGATGCGATATATCTCAACGTAAGAACTTACTTCTTACTTTTTATAATGTAAGGAGCTCCATCAATTTTCTGTACCCTTTGACTGTTCCCACTGACTGGACCTATGGTTCATTGTGTAAGCTAATCTTCCTTATTAGTGCTGTATTTTGGTAAACATTTTGAACACCCTTTGAACACCCTTGACATCCAGAAATAAAACGGGTGCACTGCTTCTCTTTTGGAGGACAGCATCTTTCCTTCAGGTAGCACCTTTGCCAGCTATTGATTTCAAGGAAGTATGGAGCCCTTTACACTTCAAATAGTTAGTTCCTCCTTAACCAAACGCACCCTATTTCCCGGCACCAGGACGTGCAGTGCCTCATGCTGTCAGCTTCGGACCGCAGCCTCACGGTGTATGACGTCACCACGCTCACACACACCCCTCTCTATTGCATCACGGGGCTGCCGAACATACCAACTGTACGGTACATTTCAATACTATTTGTCGATACAAGATACGATACATCATACAGTGACGCTGATCAAGCCTTGACGTCATTGTCTCATGTTATTGCTTCTAAGGAGAATACGCAACTGGTAATCAATTTATAGCGTGGTTTTAACATTGGTCTCTCGTATGCTATGATTCCTAGGCTTCCTTAATTTTTAGTTTCAGTATGATATAAAATATATATAACGTTTTTCAATGAGAGAAGGAAAACTTTGTGACATGCTCCATAATTTTCTCTAAGAGATATAAAGTCTGCAAGTCAGGACTTAGGGATTTTGTCTACGGCCAATACCTCCCTGACTACAAGACCCGAAAGATATGGGTTGCAATGATTATGTTGCAGTGCTTGGCGTACCAGTCGGCGAGGCAGCTCGGCGACGCTTCGGAGCTAATTTTCGGCACGGAGCGCGGCGACCTCACCAGGATCCGCTTCCTGCAGCCGCGGGTGTCGCTCTTCCACACCAACACTCCTGACAATATCAATTACTACTTCTGGATGGTGAGAGATACTTCTTCATATTATATTGGGGACGACCTTGTAATTCGATTAGTAATGACTAATTGTACTCTGACTGCGGTAAATATTTTTGTGCAACTATATATTTGTTCTAAAGTATTCGTTTTTTGTGAGTGATTATGCCCTTATCACCTGCAACGCACAGTTTGTTATGTTATTAATGAAGGTAGGAACCATATAAGTACGAAATGTTCAACTACGAAAAATCTATGGAAAAAGGTCGCTAAGCAACTGAAGGTGGTTATTTTCTATCAGGAGCTGCCGACACCCCCACACTCATCGTACTGCGCAATAACCAGCTGGCGGCGGGTACACTCGCGGACGGTGCGGCGCGTTTGCATGACGCGCGACGGCGACATCGTGGTGTCCTGCTCGCACGACACGGCCGTCAGCGTGCGCGCGCGACATCTGCCGGGGAAATTGGACGACTACGTGTTTAAGGTTCAAAGGGTAGGTGAATAAGTTTGGTTTCTTTTTTGAGAATAACGCTTCGATTATGCTTTTTATGTTTTTAATTATGTGTTCTTTGGCTATTCAAATATTAAAAGTTACTTGAAAATGTTTTAACAACAACTTACTCACAATGTTTGTATTTCATAGCGTTTTATCAACCCAATTGCATCATCACGAAGACTGTTCGGATCTGTGGGTCATAATATTACAGTGAATACCTCTAGACTTATTAAGAACTGATCAACTTTTAGGGAGTGTCCTGCTTCCACGTGGTCTCCTCTCTCCACTTGCTGGTGTGCGGCAGCTCTGACGGCATCGTCCGGCTATGGGACACCACCCAGGGCTCCCCGTTCGCCAGTCTGGCCGTGCCCGCTTCGCCGGCTGTTATAGATGTCGCTGTCATCGCTTCCGAGGAAATTATTGTCGCGTATTGCAGCAATTGCGTAAGTTGAGGAAGATCACGATAGAGTATATAAGAGGCTTGTGTTCAGCAGTGGACAGTTACGGTAGTAAGTAAGTGTTTTCTATTATTCATCCGGGACAACTCGCGACAGGAATATGTTCGAGTGATATCAAAGTTCATCCTTCGGAAAGTTGTGGTAAATCGCACTTCGAAATTGATTTCATTTAATATCTACCATTTATTTAAATTTCGTTTAAAAGAAGCAGGGCCTGACGGTAAGTGATAGCTGCCTCCTTCGGGAACCCAGTGTTATAAAGAATACTTGTTTAGGTCCCTACATACACCTGGTATGGAGGAACCATACGTAGATAGCTGGCCAGACACAGGTAACCATTAATATCATAAAAAGAAATAATAATAGGTGCTGCATTCGACGATATCAGAATTGCAAACTTTGGGAACTTGTATAATCTACTTTAACCCCTGTGCCTCAGACACGTGAGAGGAGTCGAGTTGAGGTGGTGACTGATGGTTGAAGTGTGAAACTACAGCAGATCAATATTTCCTGAAGTACCTAATTATTATCAAAGACGTTTTCCACGTGTCCAGTCCATCCACATCTGGGACCTGTTCGAAGAGTGCCTGCTGCAGAGCGTGAAGGTGAAGTTCCCATTCCTAGGAGTGCTCGGCAAGCGGGTCGAGTTCGGGCCGCACTGCATACACCCAGGTGAGTTTCCTCACTGCTAGTACGGTCTTTTGTAGTTCATCTCAATAACGAGGGTAGTTGTATACTTGTTTACAAAAAAAAGGAATGACATCCTAATTCTAAATCTGTACATACACTTTGATCTTTGCCAAAAGGCCGGGAAGCGATAATCTTCACGTAGTGATAATATACATGCCAGAAGACGTAATATAATATAACCATATAACGTATCTCCTTACCGATGTCTGACGTACTTCCGGCAGCCATACTTAATATTATAATGCGAAAGTATTTGTTTGTTTATTTCTTCTTCATTCACGGTTCAACGAAGCGTCGTTATAGTATGGTGTTTCTCGTTTAGGCTTTTTATCGCGAGAAAATCATTTCATTCCTGGAAAATGTTGGTATTTTGCGAATTTAAATCCCTCCATAATAGAGACAATGTCAGTGATTTTATAGATATATAGATTGATACGTTATTACTGAGTGACTTGTTTATATATATTTTTAATATTAATTGCATCAGAGCGGGCCGATAGTAGTGTATATAGTTGTATAACGTATTAGCTCACCGACGCACAACGTATTAGCCCATATTGTTATAAAACCACCACATCGTTGTAATGAACTCGACATAAACATGACATAATTATCAAGCTGTGTGAACGACGGCGTGTGGTCAAGTTTATCGCGCGATTAACGAGCGTTATCACCGCGCGATAACTTGCACTATCTACGTAACCACTGCAAAAAAATTCGAAATTTATATTTTAATTCGCCGTTTATACATTTTTATTATTGTAACTCACTGTTATCGCAATAAAGATACTTACGAGAATCTGATTCAATTTTATACACTTATTTACCCTGTAAATTCACATACTAATATACGATGTCACTAACATTATAGGATAGATTAGATCCGTGCAAGTTGGTCATGACCTAACGTTGACTAGAAAAGAGCTGATGATTGTGAAATATCTATTGAATCCTACGTCCCGACGGTCAGATGGTAACCGCTTCTGATTTTGTTCGAAGAAGCAACTTTGATATAGGTATACTTTTTGACCATGTTACTAACAGTGTCCACAATTTGTATGTAGCGTCCTGACGGTTTCTGACATACCTTTAGGGGACAAAAACATGACGGCGATACTAAATCGCACAACGACGTTGACGAGCACCGATCTTCTATGAAAGTGTAGTTTCAATTACAGGAGCGTCAAAATTTCCGAGTTTGCCTGTAGGTATATATAAAATACAAAAAGTTTGTAGGTACTGACTGCGATTAAAATTTTAAATAAAAAATAATTAAAAAATTCTATGTGAAGGTCCTCCTCGGAAACCAGTGGAAGAAATCTGTCCAGAGATGGAGTCGCCGGTGGTGTCCCGGCGCGGCTCGAGCGTGTGCCGTGGCTCCACAGGTGGCCTCACGCTGCTGCCGGAGCCCCGCGGGGAAGGGGAGAACGGAATGGACCAGGAGACGTCAGTTACCTCCACGTTTATGTTGACTCAGTATAATACAATATAACTCATTCAAGAATAACAAGTACTATATGAATAGTGTATTTGCAGGTAGAGGGGGATAAAGAGTGCTTAGCGTGAAACAATTTTTTTCTGATAAGTTTCTGGACAAGAAAGAAAAGTAGAACTCTCACTAAACTCACCAGCCAGTATCCTAAAAAAAGACGTGGATATACAAAATATTGACTATGACTAATCCCGAAGCTGCTTAACCTGGACAAAATAATCTTGCTTATGAATATAAAGACAGACGGATCACCAGCGATCCTCCACGACCAGGGAGTTCTCCATTACGTATTCAAAGGCGTGTGATGTTTGTCAACCTGTCCTTGGTTAAGGTAGATTTGACTTGTATCCCCCGTGAATGGAGACCCTGTCCCACTACTAGGCTCGGGTCTCCTAGTAGTGGGACATTTTGAGTTGTGATAGTGTCGAACTCTGCCAATATTTTTTATGTGTTCCAGGGAGTACATCCGTTTCAATCGCTCCGAGCTCCTCATCACGTGCTGCGATACCGTGTTCAGGTTGGTCCTGCGCGCCCCCGAGGGTACAGTGCTGCCCCCGCCCGGCAACACACTGCGAGCGAGAAGGCCGTCGCACTGGGAGCTGCCGAGCGATCTACTCGGTAGAGTAGTCAATTCCGTG
Organism: Calpodes ethlius; assembly: GCA_018251375.1. NCBI lineage: Eukaryota > Metazoa > Arthropoda > Insecta > Lepidoptera > Hesperiidae > Calpodes > Calpodes ethlius. The sequence continues at coordinate 6,542 of DWPA01000269.1, forward strand.
CTGATTAACACTATAAAAAGATGAACTAGAATTTTAGACGGCAAATGTTTATAGTGTATGGAAAAAAAGTCACCTTATATACATTTACTTACGATAGATGCAGGCGGTTATCACCCGGTGCGATATTTTGACATACACACAACAACAGAAAGTGTACGAAAACGTGTGCGTTGTTCACGCGGCGCCGCACGTGCACCGACCGTCGCCGGCCGAACTCGCCGCGTTAATCTTCACTTACGACACTCGTTTGTTTTGATAACTAGCATATGGAATATTGATGTTATATTCATACCCCCCCACCCCCAGTTCCAGTACAACCCTCTGTGTCCGCGGTGTCCACCGCGCGCCCCTCCCCGCCCGCGCCGCACCTCCTGGCGCCGGCGGCAGCAGAAAACCCCGTGCGAGATGTCGATGAGCTGCTTAAAAATGCTGGTATACCGTTTCTTAGCCGCACACGTTTATAATGTATCAACACCAGGCGTACCCGCTCCTCGTGACGTCATCGTTTTCATCATTCCCACTGTCAAAGTTCAAGTTTAATACGATAATAGTTCATTCATTTACAATGTACACCCTGATTACAGTGTACTCACTTTAATATTTCTATTCAGTATTAATATTCACGTTGACGTTGACGTTCACGTTGACGTTGACGTTCACGTTGACGTTGATTTTGACGTTGATGTTGACGTTAACGTTAATGTTCCGTTAACATTCACAATAAGATAAATATATGTACACAATTATTTATTTACTATAATAGTTAAATTTTACACAATATAACTTTATTACTACAACTATTTTTATTGTCAATTGTCGTCCGGATAATAAATACATAATATAACAATTATTATTCCACTACATTAAATGTTCGAACCAGTAATCTAACTCCACCTATATGCGTCAATATTATGTATTACATAAATATGTTATATCATATTTGATCTTGTACATGTATATACATTCGTGACGAAAGGTCAACAAACTACATGATTATTTACAGACGACTTGGATAAGAGCTTCATATTCATGTAGCCATGGGTAAGGAGTAACAAGTTCGTTTGTAACTCTTATATATATGTACTAATAGTAATAATATTGCAGGTTTACAAGGAATACTCGAGAAAGACTTTGTCCTGATGCAGGGACTGAAACACGACTTGAACAGGAAAATCTTCGAGATGGAATCCAACGTGGAAGCCGTGAGTTGAGCTGCAATTTCTTCCAGTAATGGTCACGAAGCTGTTCCTAAGATCTGATTGAGTAGACGCGACTTTACAACTGCTGTACTTGCAGTTACCGTAAGATTTGAAGTTTTGGATGGGTTTGCAGTAACTTGCTTGCTCCAACGAAATGTTTTGAATTTCGATTCGCGGTATGGACTCGCGTTTGTGTGTCAGATAAAAGTTTGCTCTCGAGTTGTATGTGTGTTTTGTATGCACGTACCCGCGCACAACACGCAGAATCCAAGTACGGTGTGAATGTGTCAGGGTATTGACATTCTCGGGGTTCCCATGGACAATCAAGCTTTTTCAATTATAGAACTAATTTTATAAAACGTTACAAGCACATGTAAGTGATTTTTTGTGACAATATAAAATTATGTCAGTACAAGTGTCTGATTCTGAAATCAGGGAATGAAATTAAATTGAATTCCACTAACTATTGGAAAAATAATTACTACAAACCTTGCTTGGTCAAACTTCATTCTTTACGGTAACTACTAGAGGTATCCAGGTGTACAAGAGACATGGATCTACTTCAAGAGCAACACTAGGTTTTGTAATAAGCGCGTGAACTAAATTAATATTAATTTTTCTCATTTCTCTTCCTTATTTCCTTCTCTCACATACGTATCTCTCCTGTCTATTGTAGACCAAGGCAGCAGTGAATGCAGGAGCACCCTACTTGGCATTGAGGAGCTACGAGCCGGATCCTTTGCCATCATTTGACCATCTATCAGAGCGGTGTGCTCGAGTTATGAGGTAGGTTAGCCCCTTGTGTGACCTAGTGTCCATCTGATGATATGAAGTGGTCATTGCATGTCAGGAAATTGCATATCAATCATTATGGGTACGTTCCCGGTTGGAGAGGAAGCGGAGGATCCTGTTTATTATTGATTAATTTATTGAGTTCAAACATTGTAATCGAAACACGGATGGTAGGTAACCGGGGAACAACCTGTTTACTTGCACAGTGGTATGAAGGTAGTGGACAGGAGTGCACGGTACATATGTTAAGTGTACTCTGTATAATTTGTCTGTTGCTTACCTGGGGAAATCAGTTGGATCTCGATGGGAAAAAATATTTATTGAAAAATGAAATCTAAAAATAACTAGCATACATTAATAAATATATTCGCATCTGGAAACGTCGTTCCTTGGCTATCGATAAATACCTTGATATTTGCGCACTACTGAGATGGATATTTTAGTGAACGAAACCCGCGAATGTGCGTTCTGTTCGTGTCAGACATTTCTATCACATTGTGTGGGGAGACCCGAACCCAGCAGTGGGACAGTCGTGGGTTGTGGCGATGACTAGGTAGCGACAGTGTGAGTGTTTACTGATATACCCTTTAATTCCCAGGCTACTGCCCGGGCCCAGCGTGGCCGCCACGCCCGCCGGCAGCGACGCGTCAACGCCGCGAAATTCCAAGACGTTTCGATTATGAAATGGTGTTATAATATTGTTATATAAATATTTGTATCGTTGACTGATTTTGGGAAAAATATACGTAATAGTAATTACGTTAATATTCCAATTTATATTATTAAAAGGACTTCTTATATATTACTGAGTTTAAGTAACTTATTATGCATTTTTGAAAATAATAATTAATTGTTTTACAGTTTTAAAGTTCCCAGGCGACTTGTTATTTTTTTAGGCGAGTTTTATTTCAAATGGGCATAGTTAGTCATTTAATTGATATGATAACCGTTGTGAGTCATTGATATAATAAAATCTGCCAATTGCATGTCGGGGCAAGCGGAATGTAGGCCCATCGACCAGATTGATCGACCATTAATGGATAATTTGCAGCTAAGTAGCATTGAAAGTTTTCCGTTAAAATTCATCTTTAATTCGTAATTCTTCTGTGAAACTTTCTTCGTTTTAACACCATCCATCTAGCAGAGGTTGCTCTTGACTTCAGCCAAATTACCTTTATAAAGCTTAATACTGATACGCTAAACTCGTGCTAAATTACAGTTTTCTAGTACCTACTGAGGGTCTCGGCGTTAAGCTGCAGACGGACGAATATAAGGAGACTGAAGTTCCGTTTAGACGGAACACTTAAAGTGTTTGAATGTCCCATTGGCGTGGTCCGGCTTAGCTACGAGTATAATGAATCTTATTAGGGTCGGAAACCAAGGTCACACTTTTTATCACCATACTATAATTGGTCTCCAGTGATACCCGAGCACTCAGTAAAGTATTGACAGGTTGTACAGCAACTGTGGAACAGATAGGTATATCTCAACCTAAAGTTTAAAAATCAAATTAATTATTACAATTTTCTTGTTTCTGTTTTCCATCAAAAATATTGAGTCAATTTCTTATAAAGAAGGTTTTATTATTACACCTATTTATTTATCATTTGTATTCAAACATGAGTCGTTATTTTTATTTATGTTGTCATTGTATTCAGATTTTAATTTCTACATCAAATACTTTGATGGTTGCTTTATGTTCTACAATTCTTAATTCAAGGTAAAGTATATAAAGGTGTAACAATAGTTGCATTTTATTTCAATTTTGTATCCTTAATTACATAAATAGAAAAGTTTGATTTTATGTCGCAATCATTCATTTAACAATAAAATCAGAACTGTACTTCTTTGTACTGTGTTTTCTGCGAAATTTATTTTCTCCTCCTTTATACCCCAACTTTGGAGGTCGCGACCGCATCCTACGGAATTTAGGAGTTTTATTTTTATTTTGGTAGTATTTTTCATTTAAAATTGACACAAACCCGAGAGTTATTGTAGTACGCAATTAAGTGATATAAACGTACGAAAAACTTATCGTCCGCTTCATATCAAACGTCGCGCGGCCAAATTGAGCGAACAGCAAAAAATTATTCATTAGTCCCAAACGAACTATTGAATCAGCGAAACTGCTGCGGTATCAGCCGCTTAATTAAACGCTACAATCTTTTTAAAATACCGTTTAAAGTTGGTTTTAAGTTTATTCTCTAATCTTAGAGCTTAATTAAACTACATGATTGTCAAACCGACGTAATTTAATTAGTTTAACACGTTAATTAAATTACATTCGAAGTGAATTCAAAATGGCAGCGATTAAAATACATTCGGAGCTCATGAAAAGGGTTCTCGAAGTGCGGCCCGTGTTCGCGATGTTGAGGGCGGACTACTCTCAAGGTGTTCCGGCGAACTTCTTCAAGTTCTATAGCGACGAGAAGGTCGACTTCGGTGACAAGTACAGGACGCTAGACGAGCAGGACTACACCAGGTTCCTGAGCAAGAGAGCGTTGAGGAGGGAACCTTCTCTGACTAGGGAAATGAGTAAGCATTCTTATAAGTATTACTTATTTACGAGTGAGCATCTTCGTTACTCAAAGTGTGACGTCAAAAGTGTTATTGTAAACTAATAATTGACGTGAAGTTAATAACGTTTGAAAGATTTATTCAAGGATGACTTCTTACTAATGTAGTGTGGTTTTCTATTAAATTTATTAGGTACAGAATAACTTAATGTTAGATGTGAATGTTAAGCATGTTACGCTTAAGTTAATTTTAATACTATATTTATTATAGTTATATGTCACCACTGAAAAGCTATTAATACTAAAACGTCAAAGACCATTTTACAGGAGAGCGGTTGAAAGTTTTTTTACACAAAATCGAGCACATCTTTTATCCTAACTGTAAGCTAAGATATATTGTAACAGTGCTCTCTACGTAATGAAATCAATGTCTTCAATGTATCTGTTTTAGAATTTGATTTTGACATGCATTACCTTGGTATTTGACACAGAAATAAAGTCTAGAAACATACATTTTCCAATGTGAAATAAAGCTCAGATCGTTACGAAACCAAGATGCAGAAAGAAATTATATATATATTTCATTTTGACCAAAATGGCGCTTTAGTACTATTGGCTTTCTAGCGACGATACGTATAATGAAGACCTTCAGGATTGGTGTATTAGTTAGTGTTTTATACTTAAACTTTTTCATTAAGGTGCTGTTTTTGGCTCCATAACCCCAAAGGAACATTAAGACATGATTTTATTTTTGAAGTGAACCGATGATTGTTGCAATCATGCGGATAATACACTTGAGTACACATACTTCTAAATACCAGGAAAAGTAAATTAAATTTAATACACGAAAGTAATTATGCATAACTGAAATACCCATTTATAATTATCGCCAATTATCATATTAGTCCGGGCGATATGGTCAATCAATTACTACAAGTCTCCGGATCGAGATTAAATATCACTTAGCACGTCACGTTTTACTTAATCGTAAATATTATCTTTCCCGAAAACAAAAATACTAGGTAAGTATCGTATTAATAATATTTACTATTAAATTGTGTTCATGTAAATAACCATCAAACGAGTCGGTGGTAAACAGTCGTCAATGAACATCAGTAACGTGGCAGCCACCGGAGCGGCGCGGAGCAAACACGGTGTAAAGGACACGCAATATTACTGACTGTCAACATTGCGACCGAAACACGTCAAAACATTTCACGGCTGATTGAGGAGGGGCTGGAGGGACAGTTATATCTAACACACGGGTACCGCCGGCACGGCGCGGGGCCAGGCTGCGGGCCTCCAGCGCTAGCAACTCTTCGCCGTACCGTATCGCATTAATAAAATACTTAAATTTCTTTTATTGTATGTTGAATACAGCAATGTTGCTATAGTTTATATACATGAGTAACTCGATAACATTTTGTAACTTGATTAAACTCAAACTCAACAGCGATTATTTGCTGTAAGCTGTCTACTATTACTTATATATGAACCTCAATGTAACGTTATAATGGCTCCTCTATCAAATAAGAATAGCGCAAGAGTAAGAAAAATCAAGAATTTTAATACCATATAATTGGTCAACTCCGCAGCATTACAGTCGTGTATCTGGTGAAATATAATTATCGTGGAGGACAAGATCACTGACCACGTATCTATCGACCTTGACTAGCACACACACACACACACACGTAGACACACATCGCGCCACAATAGTGACGTAAGCGTCATATCGTCACATGCATCGGTTACACAAGTTATCGCGACTATAATTTATATTTTACTTGTTTCTTGTCGTCTGCATTAGATAACTGGAGCAGTTAACAAAATAATTAAAATGACCGATTAGGGAACTCGGACTCGGGTTTCCAACGCCGTGTTATAAGTTTTATCGATTGGAATCTAATATTTGGGTTCACGTAAGACCTGTTATAACTCTAATTACAGCAAAACAATTAGCACACATAAGAGGATGTCTGTATTTTTAATTAAGAAAATTGTAACTCTTCAAGATCCGGAACGTTAACTGTAGCATTTTTTTGAGGCGCCGAGGATTTTAAAGTTTGTTATTATATTCAAGTACTACGTGATCTCTGGTGGTACACTCCCACCTAATGGGCAAGACGGCAGCTCCACCCAGACGGGCGTCTATGTATACTGTGAGCTGGTCATGTAAACAGTACCTTTGTGTGATTCCAGCGAGCCTGGCGTACAAAGCTGGTAAGCAGATGATCTCCCTGGCCGAGGGCATGCCGAACGAGGAGATGTTCCCGTTCAGCCGCCTGGAGCTCACCACCAAGACCGGCTACAAGCTCCTCCTCGAGGACAAGGAGCTGGCCATCGCGCTGCAGTACGTGCCCTCGCAAGGGTAAGCTACCCACTGTGCAGTAGTTAATATGCTTATAATGTCCACGATTGATACATTTTTGACCGACAAGCAACGATACCTCAAGCTGTTAAGGGCTTTGTCATTTGCCTTTCATTCAAACACTTTCATGATTAAGTTTTGTATTGTTGCTAATGAAACCATTATACTAATGGTAAACTGTAATGAAGGTAACAAACTATGATCTGTAGAGGAGACAAGTTTAATGTGTACTTAATATTAATTGCAGTGATAGTACAGCAATTCACTCCTGAAACTAACATTTATCCAGACTAGTACATTGTAGTCGATCTAGATTCTATACTACACCTGTAACCTTAATAACGATCCAATATTTGTGAACTAGTGACAAGGTAACAAACTGAACCCCTAGCTTCGCAATTTTTCCTCATTTGTACGCCAGATAGATAAGAAACAAATAGGGGATTGATGTAATCATCCATTTCAATCTCCAGATTACCCTCCCTGCTGGCGGAGCTGCGCAAGTTCCAACAGGAGCTCCACCAGCCGCCGCCACTGCCGCGGGACGTGCTCATCACCAACGGCGCGCAGCACGGCATCTACCAATGCATGGAGATGCTGGTGGACCCCGGTGACCCCGTCCTTACCACTGAGTACTCTTACACTGGAGTACACAGCGCTGTGAGTATACCACTAGACTAATAGGATTTTGTTAAAGACTTAAATTTCGCTAAAGAAATTTCTAAAACATCTCGTAGCTAAGCTATGACTTGTAGGTAAACTATTAATCACTACGTTTATTAATTTCTAAGTACCTTCTAGTGAAAACTTTGTAGCAAGAGGTTATAAAAATCTGCAAGAAGTTATCTTCTCCTGATATGAGTTTATTTGAACGGGCGAGTACTCTGACTGTTTCAGCGGCTACACAGAGCAGCTAAAGTTGACGTGCACAATGATATTTACTGACACAATAATAAGCATTGTAATCAGCCATGAGTAATATTTCTTCTGTACTAAAACACCAACAAAGGCAAAGGTGGAAAACTTGTTAAGGACAGCAGCTAAAGTAAACATACAAAATCTGAATTCACTTGAGTTAAACTACTGAGTTCACCGAGTTATCTTTTACTTCTAGGTTATTAAGCAATTAAGTCCAATGAAGAATTCGGTTATATACATATACAATTATATACATATAAAGGGTTGTTTAATGTTTATCGTCTCTTTTAGCTCAGACCCCTGTACCCGGAAATATTAGGAATTCCCGAAGACGAAAACGGCATGATTCTGTCTACCCTAGAGTCGGTCCTCCAGGATCGCCTTGCCCGAGGTCTGAAGATGCCGCGGGTCATGTATCTGATCCCTACTGGCAACAACCCCACGGGCACCGTGCTGCCAGCCGACAGGAGGAGGAGGATATACGAGTTGGCTTGCCAGTACGATTTTCTCATCGTGGAAGACGACCCTTACATGTTTCTGAATTTTTCAGACGTAAGTAAACATTTTATTGGTGGTTACTTAAACACATACGAAAGTAAAGTTATTGATGTTATTGAAATTACTAAACATTTAATATCTATAACTGAAATGTGAATAATATTTTAAAAGATAATTATAATATTTTTCATTTCAGTAATAAAAATATCACAGTCAATAAATTATAATTCTACTATAGTTTTCCGCTGGTCAACATGATCCTTATTATTTCGTAATTTTCTTTTGTTATTATTGTTCAATTGTTCACTAATTTTTCAATTGTTTGCTTCTCCAACCTGGCCCCCTTGGTCTATTTCTAACATCACCACTACATGTGTTCACATACTGCTGTAGGAGCGTCCACCGTCGTTCCTTTCGCTGGACACGTGCGGGCGCGTGGTGCGGCTGGACTCGGGCTCCAAGGTGCTGAGCGCCGGCCTCCGCGCGGGCTGGCTCACCGCCCCCGCCGCGCTCATGCACCGCGCCGAGCTGCACGCGCAGGCTGAGCTGCTGCACTCTTGCACCTTGTCACAGGTATACACCGAAAAGAATAAACTACGCACGCAGATTTCAGCCGTACTGTTGCCGTACAGGGTTGGAATACTGACCTCAATCCGAAGGCGACAAAAGCCGGCGCGCTTAATGGTAAGCCTAATCGAGGTCAACCAGGTATAAACAGAGAAAAGAGAAAGGAGGAACTGATTCCTTCCAAGTCCTTAGCCAATATACAACGAGTGTAACGGCATTTTCTCTCTGTAGCTTTACTCTTTCGAGTAGCTAGCCAGGCTGCATGGAACGTTGGCAACAATAATAGTGTTAATGACAATGATTATAATAAACAACACTTCAATACAATTGTTCGTAATATCGTAGCTGTCGTAAATAAACTCCGTAATGATGGACATAAACAAAGATTGAGGTATTAACATCATCAAAACACGGCGTCGGACGATTATGCATAGTGAACATATTTCTTTAACTCTTTGATATCGGTCGCCGGATAGTCAAAATACGCGCCACTTATTATTAATGGAGCGGCCGGCGGTATCGCGCGCGATAGCCGCTGTGAGCCGCCCGCCGCGGTCAGGGATCAGATCCTACCGCTTCTGTAACGACTGCAGTATCAAGATCATTACCCTTTTATGTATTTATGTTGTCGGCGATAATACTCAAAACAATGCAAAGCTCAGGCGATCGGCCGACACTAGACGTCGAGTCCAGCGCCATTATATCTATACTATAAAAATGAATGTTTGTCTGTATCTCCTTTACAGAATCGTAAACCATACATTTAATCATGTGATGATCTTTAGCAAAGTTGTTGTGTATGAGCCACGAAGGTTGCTAAGTTGGTCCGACCAATTTTCAATAGGTGGCACCACTGTCATTCCAAATAATTTCATATATTTCCGTGGCAGCTCGTGGTGGCGTAGCAACACGCGGGGGGATCAGCTAATAGTAAATATAATAGACGGACTTATCCTAAACGGAGATTCTATTTTTATGAGGAGAGATCCGTGCTCTGTGTCGGGCCATTCATAGGTCGAAGCCAGACTTATTGTTTAATAAAGGTTAACGCCTTCAAGTTAATCACTTTGATAAGTTTGTGTAACAATGAATGAGGAGCGAGTGGTGAATCGGGTTGAAGCCGGTTTTCATTTGATTCAATGTTACGGATGAACTCGGGAAGACTACTCGTTATCAGTCGCCCGTCTGCTCGTTTGTCGAGTTTAATGTGAAAAATATTAAGTTTCGGCCTTGTCCTTGATAATCTATGATTACAGGCAAAAATGTTGTATAATTAAATTGGTTACATAATAAAGGAAGTTTTGCTTATCGCACAACTGTGTATCCTATTCAGATAATACAACTAAATAAATTATTTCCTTAACAAAACGTTGTAATTCCTCATCTATATTGTATTGTGTGGAACCGTATAATGTATATTCGGATTAGGACGGTGCCTCCACCGCTAATTATGCTAGGTTTACACACAGAACATCTTGGAGATTTGAAGATCCTTTAAGTAATTTGTAACGTTGAAGTTTTAAAGTCCATTTTTTCATACCTACTGCTCTTCAGCTCTTCAACTAGGTCTTTCATTGAGAACGCTACTACAGAGATACGACCGCGTGTCGTGTAATTTCTCTTTTAAGTACATGTTTCATCGTTATTATAATACCGTTGGTTGTCACCTGTAAGACGCATCTGTTTTACATCGATAAATCTAAGTAATTGATATTATCATTTTCAGTTAGATAGCTGTGGTTGTAGGTATCTTGTCGCGTTCACGTCAGCGATTAGAGGTTAATTCTGTAGATAATGTTATTGGACAGATTTATTTATCGTTTAGTACAGCGCGATATCGTCCGCGATAAATGTCACCGTATTGCTACTGGTCACAGAACTCATACTACTTTATCTATGTTAGTGCTGGTTACTGGGTGAGCGACCCTCGCTGCACGCTCAAACCGACTAGACCTTAAGACTAGAAATAACACGAGCATTAGGAAGTTTTAGAACACAAATGAAAACCTATACAATGAAATAAAATTTAATTTACTCACTTTTTTTTGTAATTTAGTCAGGGTCAGGGTGATGATGAAACTACGAAAGATAATGAAAGTAAAGTATTCGTAAGTTTGTTACTAAGATGTCAGTATGGGTCAAATCTTACAAGTTGATTTACAACTATCTATATAACTTGTGAAGTCGGAATTTTTCATTTTGCTTTTATAACAATGTATTTTTATGATACGGCTTTAAACATAGTTACTGAAATTATAACAGCGTTTTAGTGTTTTAAATTGTAAATTTATTCACCGTAGTCTTTAGTTCAGGTTAATAGGTACGTGTAATTTTCCTAAATTTGTATTGAATTTGTTTCATGGTGTCCCGCAGGCCATCCTGTTCCGTCTGCTGTCGCACCGCAACTCGTTGGCGTCGCACCTGAACACCGCGTGCGAGTTCTACGCGCGGCGTCGCGACGCGCTCAGCGCCGCCCTGGGCGGCGTGCGCAAGCTCGCCGACTGGGCCGAGCCCCACGCCGGCCTCTTCTACTGGCTCCGGGTGAAGGGCGTGGACGACGTCTACAACATGGTGAGGGAATCTAAACGCTCATACAACGAACACAACTTAAATATGTACCTAGAGCATAGGTGTCCTGGGTTTAATTCCAGAATGGAGCATTTCCCACATGTACATTTTCAAAGTTCTATAAAAACTTAAAATATATAATAAATATATACTTACATATATACTTAAATTATACATATATTTGTAAGACTCTATATTTTTTTATATTCGATTTCAGGTATTCCACACCGCATTCCAGCGCGGTCTCATGCTCATTCCGGGCCATGCCTTTCTGTTCGACACCACCAGCCCTTGTCCATACGTGCGACTCACCTTCAGTAAAATCAATATTGACGATATGGAAACAGCCGTGAGCCATCTAGCGGACATTATCAAGGACGAGCAGAAGCTCGCACAGAAAGTCTCTAAAAGAATTGCTACTGAAGGATAGATGGCAGTAGAATCAGTTTTAGGTTTCACATATTTAGTTTGCTAGCATGTTAATTATATATAACATTACTCGCCGTTATTTATTGTTATGTTTTATGATTTATATATTTTTATTTGTAAGTTGATTACGTTTATTTTGGTAAATATAAATTACAATAAAAGTTACGCGACATCTAGCGGCACATAATAGAAACTAGTGTTGGTCGATGTACTAAAAGATGGCGTAGAAATCTTATTAGTCTCTTCAGTTATCAATAAATATAACATAATATGGTTTAGATATTAAGTATTATAAGATTGTTGTAATGTTAGTTTAATTAAATTTAAAGCAATACCATTGTAACTAATAGAATTTATTATTTAGTTCTATTAAAATAAATTTAATTTCTGAAATGTTTGTGTGATAATAGATTAGAGTATTTTTATAAATGTAGTGATTAAGTCCGATAAGAACAAATACTTGTAGAACAGAAATGGTATCATTAATTCTTTTATATGAGAATAAATATTTTTAAATTTTCCTTTGTGATTTTGCTACTGCGCAACAGATGTCGCTCCGCTCAACTAAAGGTTTGTTCGAATTCACTCATACTCTTTAAGCGAGTTACTTTTGAATGAAAAACGATTTTAATTATTGCAAAACTTTGTACGTAGAAGAAATAATGACATTGATAATGTCTGATAGTGTTGTTACTTGGTTTGGAAAGGAAAACGTAAATTTTTGTAATGCTCCTGACATGTGTGAAGTATGCTAGATAGTCACCGTTGGGTAGGTATACCTAATTATAATAAAAAGCAAGTCGTATATCAACTTTTTTTTTACCAATATTTAGGTATACCAGGTTTAATCATTACCATACAAACATTTATTGGTCAGACAGAAGTTTTTCCGGGGGGTTAGGGAGTTAGGTTTCCGGGGGTTCTTCTCAAGCTTTCATTGGATAGGATGTAGCTAGCTAGCAAACAGACGGCAAACATACAGACGGGTCATGCAGTAGCAGGTATGCTGACTACACCTGGAAAACTGGACGATAGAACTCGTTTATTGATTTCCAGCTGTTCGAACCACAAGAATTTATTTCAGTATAAGAATTGCGATAGTATCTGACAGGCGTACATTGTACCATCAGTGTGGTAAGAGGCTGGTGTCGCAAACACATGAAGATCAGAGAAATTAAGCTGGATGGTATTAATTTTCTTCTGCATTTTATCAATCGTGGCGACACGGGACGAAATCACGATTGTCACGGCGGCGGAGTTGAAATGTCTTCATAAATTACAAAATCGAAAGTAACAATGGCTTTTATTTGGACTCCGTGATGAAATGACTTTGGACCACTCAAATCAACCAAACCTGGTATAGGTTATTTATACCTATCAAGATACAGAGTGAAGGAATCCTGTACCATAGTAACCTCATCTCTTCTTTATTTTAGTACCGTTCCTTAATATAATTGTGCTTAGAACCACAATAGTTGTACGTAATGTGTTACCATTTCAAGGAAGCCTCTAAACGCTAGCTTATTAAGATGAAATTGTGGCCATGAGGTGATAGGTATATATTAATGTGAACTATTACAATAAAGACAGTACTGCACACACCATGTTTCATTTACGACGGCTCCCAACCTAACAGCCATATCTGAGAAAAATCTTTCCCATTAGTTTCCGTTAGGTAAAACAAATGTCCAATTCCATAAATAAAAAAATACACTTTGCACACTTCCACACTACGCATAATATAGTGCAGATATATATACCTGCAAAGCAGACTGAAGAATGGCTTGGTCTTTTTATGTGAACTCTCTACTAGAAGATAAGCTACATGGTAAACACGCATCGCCGCGCCCGGATCAAACGCATAAATACGTTTCTTATTTAGAAGAAAGTGCAAGAATCATTCTTTCTGCCTTTTTATCCAATTTTTCACGTTTGATTTCTGAAAATGACAAGAGTACCATCAGGATTAAACTGGGTGACCCTGGATGACTTACGACAGAAGAGACCTGGCGACATGATGTGCCGCATACCTATCCGTCGCCTGTACAGTGTGTACAGTGTGAGCATCGACAGTCGCATCCGATGACATTACAATTAGCAAATGAACAGACTAATGGGTCTCCGCTCGCTGATGAGTTTCCGGGACACAGTGACGGGACGCGCGCTGCGGTCGCCACACGGCGCCGCGCCCGCGAGACTTGCCTGTAATAAGTAATGACCACAGGGTAATGATCAGTTCTGCAACTCCTTTCACTATGGTTAGGAAATGTTCTTTACGTAGTTTATTTCATTTCTCTTCTTGTTCTAAAAAGTGCGCATATATTTTTACCTTTACTTTTCCTTGATGAAGCTTTGTGCAAGCCCCAAAAATATGATGTATAAAATAAAACTTCTTCAAATTCCAGTCCAAGACAATTTATTGTTTTATGAGAGCTATACATATACTATCTACAAGATACGTAGTCAGCGTGATTCAGAAAGTAATAAAGCTCCATCTATTGATAGATTTCTGAACCACGCTGACTTCATTGAACAAGCATCGTTATGAAAGGTGATAGAAATAAAAACTAAAGTATCCATAGAACAAACCGTATAAATATATTTTAACGTTTTTTATTAAGGGTGGAGTCGCCAACATATCCCTTTTTATATCCGAGTAGAAGACTATTCCTCAAATAATTTGACGGATAAAATAAAATCAGTGAATGTAAGCCAAATCAAAATATAATAATATTTGTAAAGAGCAACTGAACGTTTTGTGTGCACTCAACTTTGTCGCATTATAATGTTGTTAAAGGCAATTATTACGACAACAGAGAAACAATACGACAATCAAACATTAAACAGTCATTTTCGGTGCAATTTTTGTCCCGATATCATAATTCTAAATGTGAAGATAACAAATATTCCAGCAGCGTAACTTACAAGAGTTTTATAAACTGCCAGCAACAGCTTGTTTTAGGTGAAACAGTGTCCCGGTGTCCGGGCGCTCTCGGCCGCCTGGCCACCCTACACCATATTTCTCATTTACGCTCATGATATTTTCGATTTTTGCCACACTAGCGCGCCTCGCGTGGATTGCACATTAGCCTTCTGTGGAAGATCACTGTTGCAGAAGATGTTTGGAGGGCACTAAGTTTTAGATTATTATCGCAAATATTCTGGTTATTGATAAGAAATTATTCAAATATTAATTTACCATATAATTACTTGTATTTAAAAAATATCAAACACATAAACAACATAATAAATAACATTTCAACGCGATTTTTTCCGTCCAGTAGAAGCTTGGAGCTGAGGAAATTATTTGGCGCACTTCACAAGTATATAAACTTTCGAACCATGAAAATTAAAATCCAAATAATGTTAACATAATATTAGAGGCCGAAGTACCTGCATTTATCTTTTCTTCGTTTACTAATCAGTAACATTCACTCGTTGCTAGCTTAGAAGTAACTCAAACGGATACTTACTATTTTTATACAGATAATTTAATTTAGTATTGTAATTAATTAGATATAGTCTGCATACCCTTACTTTGTAGGTCTATTAAACATCTTAATTATATGGTTTTTCCTGCAGTTATTACGATACAGTTGGCCCACGCACACAGTGTAGGGGCAGCTAGCCGCTTAAAAGAATCTAGAATTTACCACCATAGCAGCACATAGAAATCGTCATCTCAGATATTATACATAAAATAATACTTCCCAATATATTGGGTTTAACTGCCCGAACTTCTGCTCTTAAATGTCTACAGGAAACCAGCTCAGTGAGATCCTATCTTGCAGCATGGTAATGAGATCCAGGTTTCTCTGTGTGAATGATCGAGAAGCAAGCCAAGGTATGAACCGATGCTCTCTGATCACCGTCTTCCGTGGACAGCAGTGACTCTGAACGGATCATCGATGTTTTGCTGATCAAGAAAGGAGAGAGAAGAACCAGAGAAGTGGCAGTTAAGCTCCCAGCCAGTACACGTGTCTTTAGCGGCGGCTCACTTATACAAGATGTTGATAACTATCCAGGCACAGGTCGTGGAAAGATAATAATATTCAAAATTTCCGCGCTCGTGAGGCGCAGCTATCTCTAACGGGGTTTAGTGTTAGTTGGTTAGTTTTTATCATAAAATTTCGTCGCTGTTTCCTCTCCTCGATGACAAAGCATTACTTCGAAATTATGCTAGAAGCACAAACCATGACGTTCATAAATTTATTTAAAAATACATAAGTGATTAAATTTTGAATTTGAAATAGTTATGATACATGTGAATAACTTAGTAATAATATTCATAATTTAATCGTTACTTGAAGCCCTAACATCATGCAGGGCCGAATGTTGTAACCTTCTACGACACCTGATCTATCAACGAACATTCGGACTGTTCTAGTACGGTCTAAATATAAAGTATGAGTGTAGGTGTGTACAGCGGCCGGCGGCTCCAGTGGCCAGCGCGGCGGCCAGCGGCCAGTGCGGCGCGGCGCGACTGCAGTGCATCCTCAATAAGCACTTAGTTAGCGTTTGCCGTTTGATTCTCTTCACCGCCGGCCGCAGACCAGTGCACGCACAGAGAGCTACACGCTTTAAGGTAATATAATGTCATTTAATAAAATATTTATTGTAATTAATACACTTTGTATTGAAATACGTTAAGTGGTCGTCAGTTCCCCTAAAACGAAATAAATAATTGTATTTGATTTCAATGTTGACCTAGTTACTGTTCTGACTTATTATTTCAAGCGATACATTTTATTCTTATGTTTATGTATCTATCTGTTGGGTAGACGTTTTTGATGGCACATTCGTGAAGTGGAGAAATAATAAGAAAAGTAGTGTTGGATTGTGCAACCGCGTATTTGAAGCTAATATTATAACAAAATGACATGCTTCTTTATTTAAAACTAAAAAAAGATCCTGTTCTATTTATGAGTTATTAAAAATGATATAGAGTAATAGCCGTGTTCCGAGTTGTAGATATTATAATTTTTGACTCCAAGGAAGCTGTCTAAATGATAACCTCTGCCCCGGACCTACCCTGTGCATACTTTCTCATTATTAGCGCAAAGAGTTGTTTTATTCCGTCGTCGTTGAGTTAGCTCACAATTTCCCATTTACCTCTGCCCATATCTGCGGCGCGCGCGACCTCCAACCCTAAGACTGCGCGACAAGGTTTACACTCCCTCGCATTTTCTCAGCAGCAAAATCCACGTTTACTCTACGAATCATTTTGATCCTTGCTAACTGGGGCCATAGACCACATATTCGCGCGAGCGCTCGTCGGTGGATTTGAAAGCTTTTTAAGCGTAGGATTGCTCAGAATTAAGGAAATAAGCAAGTTTAATTGGCAAGCGATTATTCGCTAGCGATTCTCGGCGTTTCGCTCGGAATTAGTTTTGTTTTGTGAAGAGATTGGAATGTTTGTCGGCTAATCGCTTTCGGATTGGGTTTGCGCTTCGCTCATCCGATGGCTGGAGCTCCACGAGAGTGTCTCCGCCTGAAACGTTCGGTTATAATCAACAAACTTAACATTCCACATTCTGCAACTATCGATCTGGTCGAAGCAACGACACCACGATATGAGTTCAGAGCTTCCAAAACCCAAACCAGTCCCTAACTATGGGAAAACTATTTTATTTTGGATGTGGTGTGATTATTTCAAATACTTCTACATAATAGATAAGAAACGAAATAAGAAGATAATTGATGTTTTAATTGTTTGAAATTTTCTTAATAACTTTGTAAAGAGCGCGGAATGAACCATGATTGGACATTGACATTGAACTCTAGACTCCACGGGCAGTCATGGACATAGGTACATTTTATTTTTTTGTGTCCTGTTTTGTTTATTAGCCGCTTCTAAACTACCTAGTTTTATCTATTTAATATTATCATGACCTTAGAAACTGTGGCAATATCAAGAGGTCTGTGGCTTGGGAGCTTTAAAACGAATGGACCGATTTTGATGTGTTTTTTTAGTTTAAGGCTGATGTGATCGGAAGTAACAGTTTTTGAAGATCTGTGTATGCATTGGCTGCTTACGGGTCCATTACCTACTTCAAATTGAATATCTAATAAAAATATTGGCATTTTAGAACATCTATACTTATCGTATCGATCACTTTTTGAAAGTAATCTCGCAGTTCTTATTAATGTATTCATATCGTAATTACTAAAAGAACATATTAAAAACATACAACCTATCAAGACTTGCCGAATAACAAAGCCCGAGAACAATAACACACGTGTCTATTGGCAAGTCTGCCCCGACCAGGAACACAACCAGGGACTCTGGCTCGGCGAACAAGGCATCAACATAAAAAAATCACTTTGTGAAACAAACAATAAACCTCTTCGAAGGATCTTTGAAATTTCCTACACACTTATATAATATAAGACGGAGAATATCATTGAAAACATTGATTAGGAAGCTTAAGCTTCACACGAGCGGGTCTGAAGGTCTCGCGTGAATACATCCAAGGGCCCGCCGCCGGATTGTGTTAAGATATATCTTAATCTCCAAATATCTGAGGAGCTCGTGTTGACAAAATCATTGCACAATATAAAACTCTTGAAATTTTGCGCAAACATCAAAATACTCATAAAAAAGCTTTAGTGTGAAATGTAACGCCCTGCAACAATCACTTGATGCGCAAAATTACTTGGCAGCTACGATAGCGTTAGCCGAGGCAATTTATACCTGAATACATGGACTTAAGGGTTACAGTATTTGATTTGTATAGTAAACGTTACGTGGTTTTCTTCGGCGGTTACGCACAAAACGCAATATTTACCGCGGATTAACCAACGAAATTAGACATTGCTTGTATAACTACGACTTTATTACAAAGCAAAAGGGTTCAATTTGCCCTTATTTTAATTTATCGTGAGTAAATGTAAGTTTGTAAAATCACGCGTGACAATGGCGCTAGGATAGCGATAGGCACATTGTAAGTGCATAAAGAAACCGCACTCCAGCTCAACACTATTAACAATAATTACCAGGAAATACGATTTTAAGGTTTTTTATTAAAACTTCAAGCGCCCATAGTCGTAGAAAACATGCGTTAACTTTTCAAGATTCAGATATGTGATACTAGCTTATCTAGGTAAGGTAACTCGCATCTAAGTCGTTTTCAACGCTTCATATCCATGGTGGTGATGTTGTACAATCTTACACCTATAAATATTTCAATGTGGATAGTAATTACATTAAGCGGAGTCACAGCTTTTAATTTCCTGTCAACCTATAGGTATGTCATGTTTTCATTATAGGTATATATACTTTATTTTATCAGTTCGGAAAACAAGTGATTGAGCTTTCATAAAGTTGAAATAAAAACAATTTGATGTGAAATATTAATTAATCAATCTGTCTGCCAATCCGCACTTGGCCAGCGTGGTGGACTATGGCCTGTATCCCTTACATTGTGAGAGGACACCCGAGCTCAGTAGTGGGACAGTTATGGGTTGTGATGGATTAATTAATCACACTTTCTCAGAACCTCCATTGTAACTCTGATCTGTTTCTCCGTAGGAACTAAACTATTTTCTGGAATGAAAAGTATCTTCAAGATTGAGTTACAAAACATCTCAAGTATCATCATCTAATACCTCCGGCAGTTTCCGAGTGCTGCTCCACAAACACATACAGATAATGGTCTTAATATAATTAACCGAGTCGATCGCATCAAAGTTTAAAAAAAATAATCAATGTATACATCTGCCCTGATTACAGGTTTATTAATAGTAAAAATATAAAATTAAAGTTGTACTATTTATACATTATAGACACGTATTACGTTCAAGCCCAGCCAAGCCAATTCGACGTGACTGTATAAAACATTTTAGATACTTTAAATGATGTTTGAATTACATTTGATACAAACATTGTATCCATCCAGACAAAGCGGCAGGCGAGGCGCTAATTGCGAGTCGAAATGAAATCGAGAGAGGACGGCGCCTGGAAATGGAAAACTTAACGCGATTAACGATGTTCACTCATTGTGTTGGCGGGCGCGCGCCCCGAGCGAGCGGCGGAGCGGGCCAGCGGGCGGAGCGGGCGAGCGGGCGGAACGGGCCAGCGAGCTGAGCGACCGGACTCTTGGGTTTCTTCGAGTGTCGAGGACTCCTGGCCAACCTCTCCCTCCTTTGCAGAATAACGGAGACTGTAGCAGGTCATTCCTGTCTGAGAGTGTTTGTGATACCTGGGTATCATACGTGTATCATAAAGAGTACATACATATTTTAGCAGTTTCTTATGCAGATACGAAATTAATGTTTGTTTTAAGCCGAGAAACATCAGTGATGAGTCTATAAATTAAATGATATTCTCTCCTCTTTTCTCTTATCCTATCGTTGTCGAAGTAGACAGGAGGTCTAATTCTCACCCGTCCGCTGTCTCTTTCACTGGGTTAAAAAATATTCAAAATAAAAATTTAAAAGGGGATGTGGTTTCGTACATTGGCCGTGACTTCCACCGTCGCCGACGCGATGCAGTGCGGAGGAATCGGGTGCATTTCTTCGGTATCCGGCGTGCGCTGGAGTTATTTCCAGAGCCGCTCGTGCGACAATTGGATTTTAACCCACGTATTAGATAAACGCAAGTATTTCATCGGAAGTGATTGACTGAGTTCAGCGACTGCGGACGCCGCGGTTGTTGGGCGTGTGATTGTTAGAAATATATCTTGAAGGTTTCCTCTAAGGATGTTGTTGAGAGCTGCTTTGGAAGGCTTTTGCTAGGTTAAATAACTTTTGAAACAGTTGATCGGAAGGTTGGTTTACGCTGAAGCAGGTGCTACGGTAACCCAAAATAACAGTATTATGTATAATTATGAAAGTTGTCAAACGTTAATTAGTAAATAGTAAAGAAAGAACACGAAGCGTTAAAGTCACTCAAGCATATAGTTTGTTACTTAAATAGCAAATAGAGGACGTTTAAAAAAGCCAATGTTGTGTCGACGTTCCTCGGAAACATCCAAACGCTCGCTGCTCCCGACATCCCATTCACGAGGGATTATGTTCATAATATTCTCTAATAACAACATAATGGTTATGCCGTTATGCGTGTCATTATGCCGTACATAATGGCATGTCCTTGAGCCGTATTAATAGATTATGCGCGATGTTTCACAGTTTGATGCGCGTGGAAAATATGCTTCCTAATATTGCCGTGTACAGGATGATGTATTACTTATTAATAAATTAATGTTTTCTTAAAATCCCGAAATTTAATACTGAGTTTCAGTCACGATGTTTCAGTGTCGATTTAAAATATATTTTCAATGATGTTTCATATTTATAAGGTAGTAGAAATACTTTTGTAGTATTTTTTTTTTATTTCATTACTGCGGTACTTGTGGTGTGGCAAATCTCTAACACAACTCGTACAGAAGCTAACGATTGTACGTATATTACTGGGGAAAAATATTAACTAATAATATTATGAATCTTCCACTTAACCATAAACTGAGCGAAACGTTCATCCCGGAATGTAAACCAGAACATTTGATGAACTCCTACAATCCACCGTAGAGTAGCACGTATATCAAAGAGTTAATTAATTGTTTTAATTAAAAGTTAGTTGCTGTCGATTCAGTTAGTTAAGACAGTCCTAAACTAACAATGGAGGACGAGTCGCTCGGATTTGGCACGCGGGCGCGGTCACGGCTCAACGGGTTTCTGGAACAGTTGAACCGTTTGATTAAATACTTACTTTCGTTTAATTAACTATTGTACGGTATTAGTTATAGTAGTGTGTACCTCATGTGTATCCGTAAGTTGCAACCGTAGGTAGTAACATTTTTGTATAGTCATACTTCTATTTAGCAAAATAGTTATGTGTACTTATGAAGCCTGCTTGGCTAGCTCCCAACGTCTTTCTAGAGTCAGCCTTAAAAACCACTCGTCGTTAACTGACTTTAACTGACTGGAAGCGTGAGAACCATTACTTTCTTTCTTGACTTTTATTTCTTAGTCAGCAATGCATTAAGAAGAGAAGAAGAGTAAGAATGTTTATTATCAGTGCCAATGGATATGATAAACTTCTCTTTAAGTACAAAAAT
>DWPA01000270.1:0-28454 GCA_018251375.1 Calpodes ethlius
GTATTACAAGTTAATTATCACTTTTGGTAAAGGAAAACATCGTGAGGAAACCTGCACACCTGAGAGTTCACCATAATGTTTTCGAGGGTGTGTGAAGTTCATCAATCCACACTTGGCCAGCGTAGTGGACTATGGCCTGTACCCGTTATATAATGTGAGGAAACCCGCGTCCAGCAGTGGAACAATTATGGGTTGTGATCATCATCATAATCATCATCATCATCATGTTGTCAGATACAAAGGCTAAGTTGTTGGTTTTAAGTTCTGCATATGAATAGCAATCTCATGTACATTTTTAACGTTTTTACATGTCAGCAAAATTTTGTAAAAGAATAATGTGTTAATAAAATACCTTGTACATTTAGTCCAAACTAAATTCTGCGACGCTTTCGTGATTATCATGGATGACTTTTCATATTTCATCGCAGCGCCGGAGGGTTGCCCCAGGATTGCCAGTCCCAGAGCGGGAGACCCCGACTTCGGAGTGATCCCAGATAGCTCCAAATTTTGTTCCAATCGTTCCATCATTCCCACTGTTAACTTGCTGATACTAACTGACTTGTTTTTATCAACAGCAGTAACAGGCGGAATTCTTTTCAGCATATGCGGGCTTGGAAATGGAAAGTCATACATAGGAGGTGGGTGGATTATATCTGTAAAGGAAAAACGTATTTAAAATATGCATCTTTACCTATATTTGTAATTTAAATATATGTAAAGCTTCTTACCAGATGATACAATCAAGTTTAAGGGATACGGAGCTACGTGACTTCCAAACGTCACTCCCGCCCATAGCACGACTCCGAGTAACACCATCTTCGTCATTTCCTCCAGAATACTGCAAAAATACGTCAACATAAATATCTGTCGAAGTTGAACCGAAAGCTTCACAAACTTCAGTATTTAATTTCATAAGTAAGTAATTTACTAACAATTTAAATATCTTTAAGACCAACATTGAATCGGGACTGAGAATAACAGCAAACTGACAAGAGTTGCGCGTACAAATAGTTTATATGAAGAGCTACATATCGGAAGGTTATCAGTTGGACCTCCGGCTATCTGACCCTAAGTATATATACAAACAATCGTCACTGTTATCAAACTTCTAGGACATTGGACAGACGAGCCCCCAGAACTAATAATAACTAATTACTAAACAATTTATAATATCAGCTTGTCCAAGAGCAAAGTATCTTTTATCATTTAGACACGCGTACCCAGATTTCTAATGAACTCGTTTATTTGTTTACATTACTAAGATCCTGTTCTTTAATAATTAAGATAATAATTTTGCAAACTTTGTTTACTGTTATGATGATTTCTTGGTCAATGGGAAAATCTGTGAGAATTAGAATAATAATCGACGTTGTGACATCCGGGGACGAGGTGCCTTGGAAAAGTTAATACGATGGATACTATTCAAGAAGATACCAATTATTGTATTGTAGGTATATTAATAAGTACATTCACTTCAATGCATCAACAACATCGAATTATGAACATAGGTATGTATAAATATTTCAATTTTTGTTTATCTTTTATACAGCAACACCTCGACTTACGCTTTACGCGTACCCCCGTAACCCCGTTTTACGCGTATTCGGAGTTACGCAATTTTTTCCGAAGGCTCAGTACCAGTCTGTGTTATCGTAAATTAGGGGAAGACTGTCCAGCAGTGGAACTTCGAAGGCTGATAGATAGATAGATGTATTAGACTTCGGTCGCGGTTACGCAAACTTTATACGTATTTATATGCAAAACCCCCAGTTACGCGAATTCGACTTACGCATCGTTCGCTAGGTCCCACCTATCGCGTAAGTCCGGGGTATCATTGTATAAAGTAAATGCCTCAAACATTTTTTTTAAACAATCACAGGGGTCTTATTCGTGCCTATAGCAAAACTGAAACTAAATAACAATATGTACAACCTACCTTTAACATTGAAGACTAAAAACAATTTGTGAAAATTCACATTCTCATTTTCCTTAAGTACTTATTTTGTGAACTTAGTAAAGCGATAAATACAAAATCATACACATTAGCTATTACAATAACTCTAAACATACCAACAAGAATTAACAATTTGTGTCAAAAAGATTGTTTTCTTTGACCGTACCGCTAATAATAGCAAATAATAACTATTACATAAAAGTATTTCGAAACACAGTTTAATATACCTAATTTCGTGTTTTTGTAACCCTAAATGTTATTAAATACAAAAAAAACATATCAAACCCGAATATTTCGAAGGCAAATAATTAAAGAGATACCTAGTGATAAAAAAGTAAGAGATCAGTTGAAATTACAAAGGAAACCAATAATGCAAATTAATTAACGGGTAAGTTTCACATGTTACTAGGAACAACAAGAATGCCACTTTAGTTTGACATATGCTACTTTCGATAGTTGTGTAAAAAGACAATCGACACACGGCTCAGTACGTATCTTAATTATGAAAGTAAAGAGCTCTTTAGTTCTGTAATCTGAGTATGTATCTATGTGTACGTTTACATCAATAAAAACAAAACTATATGAATACGTAAGTATATATATACGTAGTGCATTCTAAGTATTCGAACCCAAGCATTCGAGACACTGCCGTATCGAATAGCACTTGAATAGTTTTATTTACTAGTCATAGTGGGTATTCAAACTATTCAATACTCTTTTTTCAAGTCACGAGTAGGTAAAGACATTTGTAACTCGTAAAGTTATCCATTGATATTTTTTATTTAAAAATCTTTATTGATCATAATGAAAATATTGCGGCACAAATAGCGAGCTTTATGCTAAAGGCGTTCTCTACCATACCAGCTAACCATCAGACTAAACAGATAGACACGAATAACGATTTCATATTGACGTGATGAGATAATAAAGATATAAGAACACTTGAATATGCTATATAATAAAGGAATATCTTTAAAATAATACATATGTTTTTAACAAACTATATATTTTTATATATAACAAATGTAATTAATTAATTTTTAAGAATTGAAATATAGGAGTGTTTTTTAATTAGAATCAGAAAAATCATTTCTAAATCAATCAAATCAAAATAATGAATGAATAATGTTTGAGCGTGTTATTTTGGTATTTTGTGACTATAATACGATTATTATCATATTTTGCAATAAGCCTCCAATTAATGGGATAAATGTTAACTAAGGTACGTGTACATTCAGAAAATTAATAATTCTCCTTAGTATAAAGATAATAGTCATAGACAACCCGCAGCTAAAACCTGGTGGGTTTAGAAGTATGGAAAATTGTATAAAAATACCTTATATATTTTAAGGATTTACTAAGAAAGGATTTTTAAAAATTCATCCTCTAAAAAGGTTAATTTGGAGACAAAAATATATAAGTACGCCTACCTATAAAAATAAATTTTGTTGGAATTACTTAAAACTTGGAAGTTATCTTCTTATATTCAGGAATAAAAAGTAGGTAAATGTTAGAATTTTTGGAAAATTCGTCTGCTTAAATGATAAAAATGTGTTTTATTTTAAAAATTTGTTTAAAATTTATATTTTAGTAATAATACGTAGTCACAACCGGATTACTAAAGAGCTTTTAAATGGGACTTTAGAGTTAGGGGCAAAAGACGAAGCCACGGACACCGACTAATAAATTCCATAATAAAATATATTTACATATATAGGAAAAATAATTTAAATTTCGAATACCGCAGAAGACATCAACGATCGAGAGTTACCTTTCACCTTGTTACATTCCGAGAATCGAGAACGACTTACCTAAACAACATAATTTTCATTTTTCAATGTTCCTTTCTTGCTACGTACCTTCTTCTATTGTATTTTTAAGGTAAACAAAATAATTATGTCACATTTTATTGCATGATCGAATAAACAATTCATAATTAGCATAACATTATGCGTCGTAAATATTTGTTTATGATTCCACATAGTACAAGGCTACAACTATAGTAGAAATTCCACTGTTAATGGTTTTTAAGATAAGTATCGAATGAGTTTGAGTGGCAATACTTATATTGAAATGATTACAAATATGATAGGTATGCTACTCTCTCGATAAAGCCTGACATCTACAGGCTGTTCTTCTACATGCAGACTACGATGAATAATACAATCCATGAATAAGTACTTTAAAAGAACCGACCTACAATATTGAACCGAATCCTTTACCGGTAAAACATTACTCTAGGTGACCAGACGTCTCAGGAGGGGGACAGAATTTGACCATACTTGATAGTAAAGCTTCTCAATAGGTATTCAGACCAATTATATATATTATTAAATAGTACTAAATGTCTGTCCAGGAATCAAACCCTGATCCATAATGGCGACGCGGCGGTGCTTTGATGAGAAAGTGTAACTTATTAAAGTCAAAATAAACTTGTAGTAATTACGATAGCATACAACTTGTAGTTTTAAAATTGATACTGGATAAATAGAAGTTGCTTACGTAAAATGCAACCAACTGGCATTTTAAACAACCTCAAGTAGAAGGGAAGAAGATAAGGTTCTTCTCAATCCGTCTGGTTGTTTTATTTTCCAATACAAAAGCATCAAGATGTTTCCAGGAACCTTGTATCAAGCAAAGCGAAAGAATCAAGTCTAAAAGGCTTTCCTGCCACTAGCGAACTTTGCAAATGCAACTTAGTAGATTAGTAATCTGTGAGTAGGTATATTATGTATATAATTTGTATTTCATCGTAATTTTTTTACGATTAACTTTTAGTCGATAGAATATAGGCCATACAGCCGTGACGTAGTTTCATATCGTCCTTCCTTTATCTATCTAGGTATATCAATGGATTCTAGATATCTAATACAATATGAAACTTCGATCTATGAATCTACCTATGTAGGTTACTATGTATAACTCAATATTGTGTCGTATTGATTCACGTTACTGACTTCAACTTCATTCATGTTTAAACATTTACCACAGAGTAGATACTTATCACCATTATCAAAAATAAACCGTAAAGTCATAGAAATAGAGTCACTTTTCTCGGGTTAGTATGTCATTATCAGAGTATAACAAACTGTGTTTGAAAACAAAATTCGAAATTAATATGACTCGATTTTGAGTAGGAAGTTTTCAGATATACATTGTTGACTTACGTGGAATGTTCGACACAGCCATCGCATTCCGATTTCCTTCTAGAACATTTCTCCTTAGACTTTACATCTTTGACGTCTGCGTTCAACCTCGACTTTCCTTCGATGATCCGTTTAAACAGCATAATAGCAGCAGGAGGATCTGTTGCTTACGACAGTTACGTCGAAGGCGAATGTTTGACTTGTGTAACACGATTGCTGACGACACTTGCTCGCAGGAACGCTGTTCCATTAGATTGGCAGAGCAGCCAAGTTCACCTCTACTGCCAAACTTGTACTGCACCGTGTGCTGGAAGACCCCAGTTCAGCTGTGATCGAATGGCAACACCTCGCCCCTTGCCCCGCACCCCACCTCTGATTACCATAGACTAACTAAGTTTAGTATACCAACAACAAAAACTGTCAAGAATAATTTTTAATTGAACTAAAAAAATAGTTATTACTAGATAATCATTAAGTGACTTAAAACATACAATTTCATTAACTTTTAATTCCTGACTTTTAAGTAATCACGCAAAATTACTTAAATTATTTAACAATTTTCATACTGATTCTCGTTTACTGTGTCATTCAATAGTTAACGGTCTTTATTACTGTACTAAGCGATGCACAAGAGCGGAGAACATACATAGCTCATTTAACAGTGGCCTACTTAAGTATTTGTACTTTTTTAACATAAAAAATAATAAATGGAAATGAAAATAATTCTAATAAAAAATGTACCTACTTATTACTTAACAGTGTTTATTTTTTAGATTAAACAGTTTTGTATTAGTTTAGACGAGTCCACAGCATTATGAGTTAGCTACGTAAATTCATAAAATGTTATGTATCTACGTAAATAAATAAACGTATTTAGCAACCAAGTTATTTCAAGAAAGTAATAAATTATTTTACAAGTATTTATAGGAAGTAATATTTATGTCAATAGATACCAATCTACAATCATATAATTATACCTACAAATACTTATGCATTTTAGAAGAACATAGCCTCATAAAAATGAATTCAAATACGTTTCAAATCTTGAACTACCCCTAACAAAATATTTATTAATATTATTTATATTGTATAAGGTGCTCAGTAATAAATGCCCATGAGCACGTGTAGTACGCATGCTTGCAGCGTGGTAGCACCTCGCTCCCCGCGGTCCCCCTTCTCGTACCACTCCCTCCTCTACCTCACCCCCTACACCGCGCCTGGGTGTATTCACTGATCACGCATCCATCGCGTGAACAAAAGCCGGTTCGCAATTGAATGCCGCCATCCAATCGCCGGCTCATTTGAACTGTTTGTATACTTTGTATACGAAGAAACTCAAACTGTGTTTATGCAATCAATATGCAACTTGCAAACGTTTGAAATTTTGCAAGTAGGTGAATACGGAGGTGTTTGTAACAACGTATCTACGTCGTTAGATAATTATCTAGTTGATTTCCCTTATTTGTATCTTTCTTTTTCTGCAGCATGCGAAAAACATCGCTTCGATGAAACCGTTCTACGGAGGGAATTAAAGGTCGATGATTAAACCTGAGTGAAGAGTCCATAGAATCCAATGTTTTTGGGGAAATAACTTCTAACTTAGAATTTCTTTTGACTTTCTCTCGGACATTGTGATCAAGGACTGTTTACACAATGCTTGCTATACTCATAATAATTCTTTTGTATGATCTTTTAATCCTCTTGTTTTCAGTATTATATTTATTTTAGACCAATAATTAACTACCTGTTTGGAATAAAACGGTACTATTATGGCGTCGAACATTCGAACGTCGACATTGCTATTAAACCTTGACCATGCAATGTAACAATCTTTAGGTAGGTAATCCGAATTTTCAATTATTAGTGATTCATTAGAATAGTTAGTTTAAATTCCAAAACTATTTATTAATTCGATTTATGTCCTCTACATGATAGGCTAGAAATTTTAAAATTATAATCTCTTCTACTATATAAAAATGAATGTTTGTACGTATGTCCTTTATACAATCGTAAACGATACATTTAATCATTCGATGATCTGTAGCAAAGTTGTGTATGAGCCCGCGAAGGTTTCTAAGTTGGTACGACTTATTTTCGATAGGTGGCGCCACTGTCATTCCAATTGGTGTTGGCGTAGCAACCCGCACAGAGTTCAGCAAATAAAAATTGTTATCACACTGCCATTGTTAATTGTTTAATACCTTATAATCCCAACGATCCGTTTGGCGCAATGGTTGCCATATTGAACCGCCGAATGGCGGTTAATTTGAATAAAGGTTTCTACATTCAACTCCCAATGAGACAAATTTGTGAATAAGCAGTCTATATTCTCGGTCTGAATAAAACTAAAAAATATTTCTTCGTTGGTTTTGTTTGTGCTTCAATATCTTATGTTATAACAGACTATTCCTACTTTATTTAACATTTTGTAGGGATGAAATTATTATTTTTAGGCAAGTCAAGGAAGTTTAAAATATTGATGTTTAGGATCTAACTTCGCTGTCATTGATACATAATCATGTCAACATAGCACTCGTAGTGTTGCCAGATGTAACGGTAGTGATTTAGGACATCGTGATTTTCAGGGATCTGTAGACCAGATTTTTCATTAATTTAATTGGTAAATGCTTTATGGAGCATTTTAATAGGAGTAACGAATATATCTATTACAATATCATAATACAAACCATGTAACCTTGCAAGTAAAAAGGACGATGTGTTAATTTGCTGGTTTTGTGGGTCAAATCTTGAAAGCTGAATTAGAAATACTTCCTCATATTCTACTACATTACATTTTTCATGTTATTTTACAAACTGGTTTCTACGAAGTCTGTTTTCTTTACATATTGCTTTATTTTTGATAGTAGTGCATTTTATGTTAAGTGTTGCTTCAATACTACGTTTAGGGTTGTCTCCAGCCAAAAACCCGTCAATGATGGTGAACAACACAATGATTAATTTATTTATACATTAAAAGCATGCCTTTAATAATGTATATTAATAGGTTGCAAATTATAATTTTTCTATAACACGTTAACCAAACACTAGGTCACTTAGATGTTTATATACTCTGTGGTAGATTTTCTATTTACGACTACGTACTCTGTCTTAAACTTTTATTTGACAAAATAATAGAATTCAACTTTCAAGAAATAAAGACTATTGGGATGTATGTGTTCGGCAAAGAATACATTTATATGCACTGAAAGTGATTGTTATTATAAGCCATGTTATTTTGAATTTTTATAAATGGTATCGATCGATTGACTTTCAGTATCGTTTTTACCGCCGGTTCTCTCCAGTCTCCTTAGTATTTTCATCTGTATGCCCCACTTCGTGCAGTCATTGACTGACAGAAGAATATAAAACCTCTGCATTTTTCATATTTATACAGGAATTATGGCATCGCATTTAAGTACGAAAGATAGATTACTATCTCTGATAGATGACATTGAACTAATAGCTAAGTAAGTATTTAAAACTTCAATAATATTACATATTATAGACTATGTGGCTAAATGGTTTTGAACTAGTTAACAATCTTATACCGACAAGTTAAATAATAAAAGACTGTATTTTTTTATTTTTAGGGAAATTATAGAAGTATCAATAGCACCAAAATCTCAAAAGCTGTCAGCTGCAGACCACGCTCAGTTAACTGACTTGCTCCTTTCTAAGGATGCAGAGTTCAAGAAGACCCTAGAACTAGCTGACGAGCAAGCTAAAATTCAACAGAAGATGAATGAATTAAAGGCTGAAGTAGATAGTAAGGTATCGGTTAACTTGTGTTGGTAAATAATAATCAAACATAATAAATAAAATAGTGTTATTATCTATATACTATAAAATACTTTTTTTCATTGAATACTCTTAATATACTTTCTTAATGACCTTCACAACAATTTACTTGAATATAATACAATAAACGCAATATTACTGGCCATGGACAAGTTAAGATCATTTATTTACCTTTATTTCAGGACCAAGATATTCACCAATTACAAAGACAGTTGAAAGATGCAGAACAAATTTTAGCCACTTCATTGTATCAAGCAAGACAGAAGCTTGCATCAATCGTCAAATCTAGGAAAAGAGCTGTTCCTTCAGAAGAACTAATTAAGTTTGCACACAGGTAATGTATTCATCATTTTGATAAAACCCCAACCTAGTTATTACTAGGGTGCTATTGCATGTACTCAATAGTATTAACTTTAACCCAGAAAATCATCAAAATTAATCATAAGTATTTAATATTTGTTAGCTTACTATAAGGCTATACATGTGGCACTATAATAAAATTATTAACTAGTCTACAAGTTATTTATTTATGAAATTAATAGAGCAAAATAATTAATTGTTATTATAAAAAACTAAAACAATATTTACTCATCTCTAGTATTACATAGATATTAACTTGCCTTTTTTACTTTTCTCTTCAGAATAAGTGCATCAAATGCCGTGAGTGCACCACTTTCATGGCAACCAGGTGATCCCCGACGGCCATACCCCACAGACCTTGAAATGAGGTTGGGAATGCTGGGCCGTCTCTGTGATCTACCACTAAACGGCCATACACCTTCCACTCTGAATGAACTACACCGAATAACCACTGGTGGAGGTAATAAGCCATTATCAATTACTCATATTATACTGAGAAGTACCTAACTTATTATGAAATCAGAATCATAACTATGTATTGAATTATTTTCCTTTATTATTTTTTCACAGTAATGCATTAAATTCCTATAATGCAATGTTATACTAGTTGGTTGGAATAATATTTATGTACAGAGTATGTATGTATGTACATACATTTTATGGACCTATGAATTCAAATGTCCTTAAGTTATGGATAAAGTGTCTTGAAAACATAAAGTAATAAATATTTTTGTCCTATTTAGTGCCTGCATCAGCGCCAAACCAATTCACATGGCATCCCACGGGGGAGCTTCATATGTCAGTCGGAGGAGGCAACTCTGTTGCTATCGATGGCCGAAGCAAGGAGGCACCCACGCAGGAAGACGTTGAGGTCATGTCTACAGACTCAAGCTCAAGTTCCAGTAGTGATTCCCAATAGTGCATGATGAAATGTAGTAAACATAAACGCCTCAAATCTGACTCTGTTCCTTGAATAGACATTTGAGGTTTTATGTTACTCGCATGTGATCTTTAAATTGTAAACACAGACTTTATTGAACAGGACAAGTTTGATTCATTTTCTACTAAAATGATTATGGAATGTGACTTCTATAATGTGTTTTGCAAGTTAAATCTGGTTGAAATGAAAGTTTTGGGACAAAATGTCCACTATAATGCAGTTTTTATACATTTTTATAGTATTCAAATAGGTTGTTAATATTTATTGTAATTAGTTTTTGAACTTTCAAAACTTTATTAGATCTTCAGAGTACATATGTATCATGTGGTCTGTTCTGAAGCCTATTGCGGGTATATGATAAACCAACAAATATTGATTTAAATTGTATGATAACAATCTAGGTACATGAATCTGTGATTCCTCTAATTAGATGTTTAAATGTGTTTTATGTGCTAGTTGTGATATCTGTACTTTATTGATAAAAGTCTGTCAGTAAATAGTAAAAAACAAAACCTAGTATCTCTCTATCAGCTATTGCACTAATGTTTTTAAACAGCAGTAAAATATTTTACATTGATATGACTGAACTTACTTCATTGATTATATTTTTAATGTTACCGGTTAGGTACTCACGATAAGTGTGAATGTACTTCGGTATTTGGAAGCAATGAGTGTCGTGGTCTTGGCAAAGTACTCATCTCTTCCTATATTATAATTCATGCAAATGGGTCGAAATTCGGCGTAAAATATACAAATTGTGAAACCTATATCATAACATGCACATTATGGTTGGCATAAAAATAAAGAAATTTCTTTCATCGTGTCCTAGTAGTTTCTTATCCAGCGGAGGGAAAATCAGATATTTCTGTCACAGGGAGAAACAAGATTTTTCTACCATGGGAGCGCAGGGCAAATGTTTAGGAAGACATATAAATTCGAGGGAGGGTGGTGCCTCTTTTTCAGTGCACCCATGAGTATCCTAATTCCAGCGTAAATTTATTACCGACAAAGTATTACGTTCCCTGTACACTACCCCCTGTGTTGAGTGCATTACGACGGCTACGAGAGACCAACAACTACATGGTACCTTATTTCGCCTCGTGCGACCACCGGTATTTATCATTATTGTTTTAAATAAATGATTACAGTAGTTAAATAAACTATAAATAAATGGAATTTATACCTGCAATATCTTTCTTTTTTCTAAACCTATTTTAAAAAAATTACAGTTATCACATTCTAATGGGGACACTTGCCAACGCGTGTCGGGTGCCGGCCATATTCATTGTAGGATCCCGTAGTTATAATTTACTCAGTTATCTCTACAACATATAACTGACGTGAATATACTCCTATATCCAAAACCAATTATTAAAGACCCTATCTAAAATGATCACCTATGAAAATTAAAATTCATATTCAAAATAATTACCTACACTGATGCACGTAATTTTCTTTATTTAGGCTTCTTTTTGACTACGTGTTCGTAAATTGCTCATTTATCAATCTCACATAGATTCACCTTTTTGTCTATTTGTATATACAAATATATAGATGTTAAAATTTACACTCATTGATATATACAGGACAAGGTAAATAAAACAATTCTGAGTATGAGAATTAATATAAGGTAATTATTAACAAAAATTAGAAAAGAGATATTTATTGCCATGCAACTAGGTATTGACGTTGAAATATAATTTGGATGCTAGCAAAATAGGTAATTTAGAATGTTAAACTTATCGCAAGTCGCGTTGGTTTTAATTGTTAACCTCTGTTCCTATTGATAACGTTGCCATAGGTACTGCACTGTTTTTTTTGAAAACGTCAAAAGTGCTTGAAAATAAACTTGTTTTGATTCCTGCTGTTGTAAAAATATCTTGAATATGGGTGAAAGGGCACCAGTTTCAGCAGAGGATACACTGGTTCGATATGATAATCCAGTATTAGTCACTAAGCAACCTGAGAAAATCGTAAGTATATGTTTACAAATTGTCTCCAATTCTCTTAACTACATCAATTTGATATGTTCTCAAATATTTAACTTCTTCCTGACACCTTTACTTGGATAACTTTCAAATACAATATTCCATTTTTTTTATAAGAGTTGCCCAAAGTCATGCTTAACTTTAATGAAAATATATTAAACTATGAAAAATTATCGAAAAACTTCCAAGTTATCATCATTGCCTAACCCCGATTTACTGTTATTACTGAAATAAAATTCAATTCTATTCAACTCGGCTGGAGTGGAGTTGACGCCAACATTATAGTGGGCATACCACATAATTCTGAGAATGGATAATCGTCGATTTGTTAAAGAATACTATTGGTAGGACTGATAAACTGAAAGTAGTAAAATCTAAGTCATGAAAGTTAGTCTGTTATAAATGTGTAGATAACTGTCCTACAGTTATATTTTTTACTAGGTATTATTACATTTATGTGTTGCTTATTCAATTTGTAGGCTCCACAAGTGGGGCCATCTATACAACCCTGCATACCAACAGAAGCAAAACGGGAAACCGAAGAGATCCTTAATGCTATCTTACCACCGAAAGAATGGGAAGAAGATGGCCAAATATGGACTCAAAAGGTATGCATATTATGTGAAATAACTCCACTATTAATTTACTAGAGGATGAGGTTACATTCAACCTGTGTTTTTAGAATCAGTGAGAGTCTAGAGGGGTGTCCGAAACAGTACCAATTATTAACAATAATTAGGCCTATATCACACTCGTCGAATCAAGCTTTCCCATTATGGGACATATACGTAGATAGATGTACCACCACTAGGTATGTATGACGCAATGGTTACGAAGGGTTTGGTATTGCTACAAGGTAGAGCTTGTTTCTGCGTTCGATTCTTAGTGAAGAAAAAATAACTTTGTACGTCGTTCATGTCACTCACAGTCACGGTAAAGAAATATTGGTAAGGTTTAGCCTGGAGGACTATGAGAGTATAGTGTTACTACATGCCTACAATTAAGTAGATACATTTGCCTATCCCCTGTTTTTGCTTTTCTTCGTGTTGGCGCTGTTCTTGTGTTATTATTAAAACTACGAAGTTGCGTCGTTTATTTTTTTTTCTTGAGTTTGTTTAGCTTTTTATTGTTATTAAATGGATTCTAAATATTCTAGATATCGTCTACTCCTGCTACGAGATTAGATGTCATAAATCTGCAAGAAATGTTAGATACTCGTCTACAGCAACGCCAAGCAAGGGAGACTGGTATATGCCCTGTTCGTAGGCAACTTTACACGCAGTGCTTCGATGAGCTTATTCGTCAGGTAAACGGTCATTGAAACTTTATTTTTCGAGTGTATTATGGTATATTCATAATAAACATAATTATTAGGTAATGAGTCCTTAACTTACAAGATATAAAGCTCGATTTTTAATATTTAATTTTTTATATGTGCAGGTTACAATAAATTGTGGTGAGAGAGGGCTGCTATTACTAAGAGTACGTGACGAAGCTAGAATTACTATGGAAGCTTATCAAACTTTGTATTGTAGTTCTATTGCTTTTGGGATGAGGAAAGCTCTGCAGGTATATCCTAGTGCTTATTTTCTACGACTCTTAATCGATTAGATACAACTTTAAACTTGTGTATTGAAATATTTAAAACATTTTCCATAGTCAGAACAAGGGAAATCGGACCTTTTAGAGCAAGTATCAAAGTTGGAAGCTGAACGTTCGGCTTTAGAGAAGCAGTGCTTGGAGCTGAAACAAAAAACCGAACAACTGGAAAGACGAGCGGCAGAGCTGCGTGCTGCCGAGGAGAAACGTCATCAGGAAGAGCTTTTAGCGCTGAAGAAAACCAACGCTCAACTCAAGGTATACGCAACTACTGCTCAATATTTCTTACGACTAGTTCCTATAACCTATAAGTATTATGTTATTACATTTCTTTCTACCGACAAGAATTCAGGAGTCCATATCATAAGACGTGTACTATATTCTTGCATATTAAATAAATAGAGAAATACATTTATACCTACCTTTCTATAAATGAAATTATGTAACTTAAAGCAGAAAAATATACGTAAAGGTTAATTGATTACAATTATTTCATCTGCATTTTAATAGATTGATTTCTTGCACAATAGTTTGTAGTGAATCTTCCTTTGAAGTCGATTATTTTTTCGGTAAAATTTTCAATATTTTAAAGATCTTTCCACTGAAAAATCCTAGATACAGTATATCAATAATTAGAAAGATATAATATTTCGGTAGCATGTAAATTCAAGATTTAATTAATCTTTGACTTTTCATTTCAGGCACAATTGGAGGGAATTATTGCTCCAAAGAAATAATTTGTTATGTATTTTGTTTTTAATGATGTTATAATTGTGTCATATAGAAATGTATGAGTTTTATTATTATTTAAGAGCGATTGCAACGAGTACCGACTACAATTTTGCAATTTCTCGAACTGGCTTGTTTAGCTAAGGAGTTGAATAAAACTGCGTGGTACTTTTATTAAAATATATATTAAACCATTTATTGGACAAACATACAATATTTCAATTAGTTTACAATCCACATATTGCTAGAGCTTTATAAAGATATAAAGGACACGCATAAAAACCATTCTTTCATTCAACACATCAAACCATTCATTGCGATAGTTTATTATCTATTAAATATTAGTCAAAACATGTAAATTTTATATCAACAACGGAAATATACATTATCTTGAGATTGGATAAAATGTATCTAAGTGTTTAAAATTTATTATTGGACTTTAAAAATGCAGAATACTATCATTTTTTACAAATGACAATATAATTAATAAAACAATTAAAAAACAAAGATAATTATAGCCGACATAGAACAAAAAGATTGGAATAAAACTATTCGCAACTATACATTAAATCCATTTGAGGAATTAAGGCACCACATACATTGAATAAAAACTAAAATTTTAAATAATATTCTAATACACCATAAACATCAACACAAATACTGTAAGATTTTAACTATGACAATGCACGCAATGTTTTACAATTACATTATGAATAGACCAAGTCACATCGGATGAAGATAACGGAGAAGTCGTGTGATGCCAACTTTAGTGCTCGCGTGTAGCGGATGGTATTTACACTTAAATTTTTACATAATCTCATAAGCTCCTACCGACACTCTCTACTTTATACATCATCCAATCACATCCCCCAAACGTTCACTTAGCAGGTACAGCATCAACATTCAGTCGAACAGTTAAAAACTTGCACGGAATGAAAGTTATTAAAATTAAATACATAAAGTATTCAAAATAAAAACAACACAATATTATTTACGAAAATAGATAGGACGCCTATCACAAATCTAGAATCTCCGTCAAAATTACAATAATAAAATAATAATAAAAAATAAATTGTGATCAAAATAAAATGCCACCGTAAACGCGTCGCTCGGTAGTGGATTTCTTCAATATTCCCAAGTTAGATTAACGAAAGTCGGTGGAATTCTAAACTTACTATCACAGTTATAATACAAAATATAGATGGAAACCCGCTCGTGTCGTTCGTTTCTTTGAAGAAATCTACAATCGAGTTGGATTAGACTGTAAGTCGGATGACCGGTTGTCTTTCACCTCAATGGACCATACAGAACTTGGATGCGTGAATTGGCGCACTTCAGTAATGTATGCCACGAATATATCGTATTACTCACAGGGTCCTATAGTTGATTGTACATAGATAAAAACTTCCTATTTTTACAATATACTGAAATCGTCTTTTGGTTTTCGTATTTAAGTAGAAACAACAATTGGATCAAATAGAATGAAGTTTGGCTGGAAGTTCTTACCGCAAATATAATTTTATTCTTTTATCAATTGAGCAGTCGCGTATATAAATCGGTGAAGACATTTTAAACTTATCTATTGGTACGTAAACAACTTACAGACGATTTCAGTACATGTCAAAATTACATGGATTACATTTAAATATTTACATACATCAGCCTACGTGAAAGAAATGTCGTCAACCTGGTCGCAAGGTTTGGTGATCTGTTACAATGAGTTGTTTTTGCATTCGTTTTGTGCTTCGTAATGACACCGCCAATGTAACTCTGCGCCAAACTACGACACAAGCAGGACTGAGCTTATGGACGGGTTTATATGAGCGAACGCGCGTAGGGCGACATGAGCGCGAAATATTAACAGAACGAATAATACGTAAAGTATTTTTAATCTGTTTTCTACGATATTACGTTAACATTAACAGTGAGCTCCGAGTGAATTGGGATTAAATACAGAGATCCAAAAATTGTCGAAGACAAAATACGTACGTAATTGTGTATACGTACGTACGAGTAAGTACGTAAACGAGCTTTTAGGCGGAACATACTTAACGCGCGAGCAGAGTTACCATGGCGGGGTAGTAAGTATAGTGCCTGCTTACACTTCTCGGCCTCTCTGAACTGTGTAGTAAGTTAAAACTAATATACCTGTCCACCCCACTATCTGCGCGTTTTAGCGATACATTAAGTTTCCAATTTCGTTATTAGTAACAAAGGATTGTCCAGAACTCAGAGAGGTCAGAAAGTTTAGCGCAAGCTATACGTAAGTACAAGTGTAGTGATTGCGTTCACTGCGACGTTTCGGTGTACGTTGTGAGGCGCTGAGCGGGACCTACGGGGATGGCGGTGACGCGGCCGGCGCCACCGTCGAGCAGCGGGTTGACCACCTGCACTATATCCGGCTGTAGTGAAGTGTCTCGCGTCACGCTCTCCATCTCCCCATCTCCCAAGTCACTCATCTCCCCTAACTCGACGGGCGCCGTCTCGCTGCTAGGGCTCGTTGTCAATTCCAGAGATATTATTTTCTCCTGTGTCGTCTCCACCTAAACAAGTCGTCAACGAGGTTTTAATATTATCGGAGTAACGAAATAACACAACGATCACACAACGTTAGTCACCAGAAATTGACGATAACGAGAAAGTATGAATCTACCGCTTACCGAAAGTAATGAAATGATTCTATGAAATTTACACAAGTGGACGATAGGAATTTGAGTGTTATAGACTAGTTCAAGTCAAGAATTGTAATTTACGGAAGTAAATTATAGTATCATGCTCTATGCTAGGTTAGTATCGAAGTAAGGCGTGAAATTAGGCCACTAAGCGTTAAAAGTTTATAACAGGAATTGCAACAAACCATATCCACTTTTCGCTGGCTTTCCGTGGCTAGAATCCAGGTATTGTCTGACAACGATACACAAATATTAAGTTAGCATGCCATGCTTAAACATCATGCAACACACATGTGATGTATAAATAAAATATAATACAGTATTAGATACATTATTACTTAGTATATTATCAAACACCTAAAATTTGTTTTACATATATTCAAGGATCGTTTTAAATTTGTTATTATTGTTTTTATAAAGATATTTTTCAACATCGTGTCGCTACCACCATATCAGTAAATTAATTCTATGTGAGAAAGACTATGTGCGTATGTATCTACAGCTTCTATTACAATCTACTGCAAAACTGAACTTTCAACCCGTGATTTACTTTCGTGCTAGACATGTGCAGTACAAGTCATCTGTCAGTCAAATAGCTTCAGTTCAATGTTCTTCAATGAGTTCATTCGCTTCGTATCAACGTATCCGTCAAGTCTCTCACTAAAGTCGGTGTCGTACGCGTTATCACTGTCGTAATAAAACAGCACGTAGAAAGCTAAGCATACGTTGTAAGATACACAAACTATTATGTATTTAATAAAATAAAAATATAAAATAAAAACCACACACGAAACAGCTTTGCTTGTGTACAGCGTCTTCTATTTATATAAAAATGTAGCGGAATGTACAGTCGCGAATGTACCTCTTTCTCAATGACTTTCTCAATGTACTCGACGGTTCGCACTTTAGTCTCTCCGGTGGTCGGACACACATACTCCTCGGTGCGCAGGGTAATGCGTTCGTCTAATAATTTTTCTTTCTCCTTCACGGCCAGTATTGGGCCCGGTTTTGTACGTAACGCGATACGTGGTAGGGGCCATTTCTATAATTTGTAAAGCCAATTTGACATTCACTCCCCATCATAAAGACAATTGCCAAGCGACAACACCCAACCCAACATGTAACACATAAGTCTCATATGTTATAGTCGAGATATTAATATAAGACTTAACACAGGGTTATTAGTTACAGGACATTGCTCTAAATATCAGCGTCTCACTATACTTTATGGGTACTTATGGGAAATCACTATAATTGGACGACTCATCAAAATTTAACATAATACACCAATACAATATTGTTAATTATTAATGTTAAAGTTATTGACAATGAAAATTATAAGGTAGGTATGTATTACAGTACATGTTGTAACATTTTCGTGTGGAAAGAACAAATAGTTTATAATGTATTTACGGATGTTTGGAATTTGTTTTGTGAATAAAAAATAATTAAATCGAATTAATTTATCGATTAAAAATTTTTATCGCGGAAAAAAAAATATTGTCCAATCTGGTCTTTCCACTACGCGATGTACTTCAAGGTCTATTCGGATGTTATCCAAAGTAATTGTAATCGAATCAGTTAATTACCTCTGAAGGAGACTTTTCCCTTGTCGGTAGTTCTCCTATAATTTCATGCGCTGGGCCCACCATGCTTTTAATAGCTTTTTGCGATTCTATCGCTTCCTAAAATGTTATAAATTTTATAATTACACATGTGTGAAACTGTTCACGTGCCAATGCATGCAGCTTAGTCGATTGAGCTTAGTTAGTAACGATTCAATAAAACTTATTTAACCGACTATTCTCTACAGTCTTATCAGATACCTAAT
The DNA here is from genome assembly GCA_018251375.1 of Calpodes ethlius. NCBI lineage: Eukaryota > Metazoa > Arthropoda > Insecta > Lepidoptera > Hesperiidae > Calpodes > Calpodes ethlius. The sequence continues at coordinate 19,018 of DWPA01000270.1, forward strand.
TATTTCAAATATTTATACATATTTAATCTACTGTCTCAGAATAGGATGTGTAGATTGCCCCTCAACCAGATGGACAGACAATCTGAAGAAGACAGCGGGTATACCGCTGGATACAGAGGGCTCAGGACCGGTCTGATTGGCGCAAATTAGGGGAGGCCTATGTCCAACAGTGGTCTTTTCATAGGCTGATTGATAGATAGATTTTTTTGTAACGTTTTGTTTTTTTTTTTATACAAAATAAGTAAATGTCTTACGTCCATAACGTCCGAAGTATTTTTTAAAACTAACTTGAAATAATATTTCATTACATTGCGTTATTGTCCTTTTACACCGGTGGATATAGTAAATAATTTAAACTACACATTCTGTTAATCTGTTTTACTTAGCATCGCTCAATTATTTTAATTGACAGCAAGTTATTCTAATGCTACATTTTACATACTAGTTTAACTTGCTGTATTTGACCCAGCTCTCGAATCTAACTACTGTCGCAATGGTTACCATACCGGACCGTCATTCAAAGGGTCCTGGGTTCAATTATAATAACGGCGAGTTTAAATTTCTGTTCTCGGTCTGGGTGAGAATGATAAAAGACAATCAGGGCTATGAGTGTGTAGCCAACTTATTTATTATTATTTAAATACTGGCTACAGTTGTGTTTTAAGTATGTGTCGTTCATCATTCATTTACTTGTCATGAACTGTTCGTTTAAGTATATCTTATTGGGTGAGCTAAATCTATGTATCGGATGATGCTAATATATTTGCAATTATGATTAACAATATTGTTACGATGATGATTGATCAATTGTTAATTCTAAAACTCTAGCTAATGAATGAATAGTGATAAAATATTTATTATTGTTTTATTACTAACGACATATATACATCACTTAGTTAAGTGTAGTTACCTAATTTGAAAGTAGTTTGATCACAAAATGATTTCATTTTATAAGTACTAATTTCGTGAAGTCTGGATGGATACTTATTCACCGATAGATAACTAACAATTTTACCAACGGATATTTTTTTTAATTCAAATTTGAGATCGACCAATGAGGTTATAAGACTAATTAGTAATACTCCTTAACATGCTATTAAAAGTTACAATGTAAACATTGAAGCAATGTTGCGTTTAAATTTGGAAGAACTGTTGTCGTGCAATTTCGTTAAGTCGTACATGTTACGAGCTCTCCAGTTGTCAGAAAATTTTGTTCTAACCTGCTCGAGCGAGCGTAATCGAGCCGCTCGCCAAGCCGCGCGCCGAGCCGCTCGCGTCTCCGCGTCTTCACTATCGGCGCCCTCGCGACCCGCGCGTCTGCGAGCCGACTTCGCTGAAGGACTTACACCACCCGTTGAAACACTATAAAATTATAAATTTGTTGTTGAGTAAACATGTCATAATATGTTACAACAATGTATCATTATAGATTGTTATCGATGATTTTTCCAAATATTAGCTCGCGCCTAACCGAACGTTACTGAAGGCAATCACCGAAAAGTGCGCACGGATTAAAATATTAAGTTATAAGTATATATCATTTCAATTCGTTACGGTAAGCAGCTCTACACCTTTCTGAAAAAAAATTGTGCCATATATAATTTTGCAAACCCGTAAAGGAATTTATATTTTTATGTTTACATTTTGGTTCTAAGAGAGGGGGGGGGGGTTCAAGTTGAGAGAGAATAGTGGGTGATATTTTGAAGGAATACCTATGGCCATTCTCATAGGGTTCTTCATCCGAGTGCGAGCTGTCTCCGCTGTGGCGGTCCTCCCCCGGGGACCACGAGCCGAGTTGCGCCCGCGACAGAGTGGCCATCTTCCTTTCCTCTTCTTGCTTCAATTTCTCCACCTCATCCGCAGACAGGAATGAGAAAACTTTATCTGTAAAACAAAAACACTTTGTAGTAAAGACGTGTAAAACACTAGCTTTATTTTCTTTGTACAATATTGATTATATAAATGGATTTTAAATAAAATTTCAAAATATTTCCGATACTAGAGTTAAAGGCGTTAGTTACCTTGTCTAGGCGATGATTTGTGACTTTCTTCCATTGCGTTCTCGAAAAACTTTTTCTTATCGCTGACAGATGCTTTCACAAAATTACCAGAATGAGGTGGGGAAGCCTGGGAACATATCGAACAATATAAGTACAAAGTTTAGCGTTCAACATATTATTGTGAAATCGAATCATAATTCAATGATAAAAACAGCGCATGATTGATATATTATATGATACAAGGCACAGAAACCCCTTTACCAGGCAGTTAAACACCCATGCATTCCAAATAAATTATGGTTGTAAATAAAATAAACAGATGCACAAATCAAAGTTAATAATGCAATTAAATTAATAAAACCATGCAAATTATATAAAAATGCAAGTTAATTGTCACAGTTTGTTTATATAACTTATGAGGTATGAGGGAATGACCATTTCGTATGTGTTTTAGTCAAGTACTCGGGTCGGGTTGTCGACGAACACAATCAAAAGAAGCTGAGTGTGTGTGTGGTTATAATGCCGTACATTAATGATTACCTCGCCGGTGGCGAAGGATTTGATTTTGCTGCTCCATGCGGGTTTCAGGGTGGATGCGGGCGAGGTACTCCCCTCCCGCGCGGTATCCGAACTGTTCGACAATCTATCGGCCTCGTGCGCGGTCGTCACATCCCCAAAACGCACTCTTCTCTCTGACTGAACACCTTTCGGCACGTCGGCCGTGTTAATCGGAACAGTTCGTGTAACGTTTGCATTTATGTCCTTACCGAGGGAGCTAACTAACGTAGGGGAATATTGGTGCTTTTGATTTGAATGAGGAGACTGATTGAAAACGCGTTCGGGCTGAGGCGAGGTATACGGATTGTATGTTCCGGCAACGGTTGTCAAGGACGGATACGGGTTGGCGGGGGGATAGGTAGTCGAATGCACCATGTTCGGTGATACGCTACGGGTTCGTAAATCACGTAGCGAACTATGAGAAGGGACGGAATTAACTTCAGAAAAATGTTCCTTGTCGGGGTGCAGGTAACATGGGGAGTTGGGCACGTGCGACACCGTCGGAAGTGTTGTATAATAAGCATGCAACAACTCCGGTGGATCCGGTTCCCGGAGCGGACTAACAAATTCTCTATAGTATTCGTTACTATTGTCATCGATAAGAGGAGCGTCTGTCGTTCTAATGATTTGATACGCGAGCACGTCGGATATCACGGCGGATCGTGACACGTCAGTTTCGGTTGCGATTGCGGTCACTACGGGATGTGCGTTATAGTTGATGGAAGGGAGCGACTCGTTATCGGGCGAATTAGTCGAATTGGAAGACTGGATCGATGTGTCGGCGACGACGGCTTCGGGGAGGACGACTCGTTCAGGAATCACAGTAATGAGTGGTTCGTCGAAATCGTCGTCCCCGAAACCTACCGGTTTAATACGATCGCCGTTCGTATCGAACAGGAGCGGAGGGGGAATGATAAGGTCATCGGGGAGCACGGAACCCGCATCGGAGCTCTTCGATTCCCTAGACTGCACGCTCGTCGGTCGACTGATTAGTACGGAGCTGGATGTCGGACATGCATCGTTAGTAGCGAAGGGGTTCTCCCATTCGGCGGCATGCACTCCATGCGGCGGGGGGCCGGGAGACGTTCGGTCGGTCGTCGGGGTGTGTCGTTCGTGTATGTCGTGTGGTTCCCGAGTGAAACTAACTCGCTTCGTTTGCGGTTTGCGGGGCACTTGTGGTTTCTGTTTGACCGGCGGGGGCGCCGGTGGGTCGATGGGCGTGCCGGGCGAGGTGTCGACGGCGCCGGCGGGCGTGACTGGCGGCGTCGTCGGCGAAGGACTCTTCACTTTCTGTTGCGTGAACACCGCGAGCGGCGAGGGGGACACCGCCTGGGCGCTAGACGACTAACCAAACCAAACCAATAATGTACACAGAGCCACGCAACTCATTACATTAGCTAGGTGCCAAATAAACTAAACATAGCGACTGCTGTGTGTCTCGGTGATTGTTTACCATTATCCTTATTTCTTTATATTTCTGGCTAGGTCGTAGCGTAAGCGACTTGCACGAAAACGTAGCTTAAATCAAATTAAACTTTCAAGTAAACAAATGCAGCGTTATCCAAAGGATTTGATCAGCGGCAAACAAAAAAATCTTCCAAAATAAATGCCATTGAAAACATGCTAACGAAAAAACCTTAAATATCTGATGTGTAAATGATAAGAAAAAAATATTTTGAAACAAAGTATATTTTAATGCAACACTAAAATATAACTTGGACATTTATGATTACAGTTTAATAATAATGTATAAAGAAGACAACAAATTTAAAAAGTTCCAATATTATTATCCAACATTAAATAATTGGCAGTTATAAATTTGGCGAAACATTTCAACAATATATTGAATAAAATCTAAATTAAACATTACAAACGATGACATGATTGATATGTCAATAATTATTGACTAATATGGTCGAGAACTACGACTGAAATTACGTTATTACAGGCGACCACGAAAACTAAATTAGAAGAAAGTCAATAATATCTAACAGAAACAAGCTATATGTTTGCATATGTCTAACACATTTTAATACTAATGAATTGTTTGCCATCGACCACAAACACTTTTGGATCAGGTGATAGAATAAAACTAGCAATTATTCTTCATATTTAGTGAAGTAAATAAGTGTAAGATTTTAACTCCGTAAATATAATGCAGGAGGCATTACGATACTGATAGGATTCATCACGATGATGAGCACCTAACAAAATTAATTATATACCACACCCAAGCGGAATACAGTACTATGTATCTTATTTGGGCGTTGTAACATACAACAATACATCCATACCGAGTAGGCCTTATTCAAAGGCAAACAATTCACGTGTACTAAACGAATATTTGAAGTAGTTTGCAATATTACGTTTAAAAAAATTACAGCTTAATAAAGCACACAGTTGAGGTTACCTGGTTTTAGTTTACATTGAATATAAATTTCCCCTAAATATAAAATATGATTAACAGTACACAATCAAAACTTTACCAACTGCTAGATGAAGTACGTCAGGTATATAATTTTATTAGTAATTCCTATCATTGAATATTACTCAATATTGGTCTTTCAGATTAAAATAGTTGTATAAATATAAATAAATTACTAAGGCATAGTATTTGTGAATACAGGAAGTTTTTATAATTGTTTATATAATAAGAGTGGTCGTGGCCGTACTACTCAACTCGTTATGAACTTGATGCAACTTAGCACATACATTGCCTATGTAGTGGAAAAAGGATTAATATTTTTATTTTATTATTGACATTCTCTTAGATAATTGATACCTAGTTAATAATTTTAAAACATGGATGATGCACAGCAGCGCCACATGGTGGCCAAGAATTAAAACTAAACAAAACAGTGAAGTGAGTTTTAGTTGAGAGGTCACGTGAGCAGTGGCTATTTTGACAGCTACCTACCTTCTTGCGGTTTGAGTTCAACGTAGGCTGTGATTATTTACGATTAAATATATTAATAAATAAATACACAGTAAAACACATAAAAATGTAAATGCAATTAAAATTAAAGTCCACGCATCGGGGGATAAAATCAAAAGTGAAAGCGTAAAATTTAAATTGAGCTAAACCCGGTCTGCAGTCAAAATTCGACCGTAACTCAATATGTGAAATAATTACTTCACATTATCAGTGTTTAACGTGCTTTTTTATTTAACAAAATATATAAGTATACGCGCATATATATACGTTAATCTGTATGCCCTTTATAGAATCGTAAACTATGAATTTGATCATGTGATCATCTTTTAGCAAAATTTTTGTGCTAGTTTGTGTGAAGTTTTGTGCACACGAAGGTTTTCAAGTTGTTATGACCGATTTTCCACTGATAGCGTCACTGTCACAATTTTTTCGAAATGAACAAAATCAATAAAATGACTAAAAAATTATTAGAATATCTGTGTGATCATTTTCCTTCAATTTATTTTAGTTGTTGCCGTAGTATGGGTATAGCTAGTTACGCATAAAATGTAGATTTCTGCATTTTATACCCTATACTATACCCTAAACTAAATGTCAGAGTAATTCATACGTTCTTAAAAATGTGAACAAAGGTTTTACCTTCACGTACTAATAATATACATAAAGAGATCTAATGATATCAAATTCCGGTTATTGAGTTCAATATAATGATAAAAATTAATTTCATTAATATATAGCCAGATTGTGTTCAAATTGTTTAGTACGTCCACGCGTTAAAGAGTAAATAGTTTAAACATACATATAAATGCTAGAAGTATCGAAAACTGCCCGTGGATGGGTAAAACTAGTTTTTACCATCGGATAAGATTAAATGGATAAATTCTTACCTATCGCGGCTGAAAGCTGAAATACAACTTCTTTCCCTTGTATATGTATCATTAAATCTTTGCTTTAATAATCAAGTCCGTTAAAATTACCAATAAATTTCGTCTATGATTAATAAAGAATGAATAGGCCATTGCAAATATCGTATATTATATTAATATTTAACACTATTAATACTATAACGCACTGGGAACAAACACATTTAATTTCAATCTGTTAAATTTTTCAATATAAACTTCATGAAATTTCATTACACATCTACCAGCTCCCAATTTTTTTTTGATATAACGCCGGCTGATAAACTAAACCGTATGTTTTCAAAGATTTGAAAGATTTATTCAAGAACCAACAACAGTTATACATCTGATAAGTTCGTAAACAGTATATATATAATAATTTGGACTCAGATAAGAAATAAATTCATAGCGAACTGTGTTTCAGCTATCAACCGTCGATCCTATTCGTATCTCACTTATTTCATATACCCTCCACCGAGTCAAGTTCAAAAACGCTTATCTAACTATTATATACACAGTACACATTTTCTCAAAATTCCATTTAAACACTCACAAAAATGTAGCCTTGCATTATATAAATATTTAAAACGTCACAATAAACTTCATTATGCACAGTGATCATAACGAGATATAAATACTAATTTAGAGTGCTCTGCTATTATAACGACAGTAACACAATAAAAAGGATTATTGCAGAAGTTGAATAAGTTTTGCTACTATTAAGGTTACAAAAAATGGCATGTAGGTTGTAGATAAAAGCGTAGTACTCGTGACATTAATATAATACGTAGCGTTATTTGCAGTAAACGTTTATAAAAGTCTTTAAAATATATCCCATAAACGTGACAAGTAGCCATTCACCATTCACTATCTATTTACACTACTTTGGACAGAAGTATAATTTGAAGTACTAAGTGTTTCCTTCCATTTCCTCAGGATTTGCTTTCTGCAATGGACGTAATATGCACGGTCAGTATTAATAGAAAGTTATTACAATACCCGACGATTCGATTTTAAAATGCAATTATTCTAACACATAAAGACAAACTAAGATAGCATGATTCGAACATAACATAACACTACCGGTGACGTCACTAACACATTTGATAACAAAATACAAAATAACATAGAGTTCCACAATAAACTTTCAACATTTTGAAGTTCAAATAAATTCAGGATACATGCAAACACTTTCGACAGACGAGATGCATTGAGGAGACAGTTCCAGAGACAAGATCAATCCAAGTAAAATAGTTTCGTTCGGCAAGATCACCTTCCCAACAATTTAATATTAACTACATATTAAATATTTAATTTAAATATATACTTAACAACATTTATTTTGGAAGATAATATACTTAATATATTGAATTATATACTTAAATTATAGTTATCATAATAATAGAATTTCCATGCAAGAAATATACTACAAGATGCATGCTAACAAACAAAAACACATTTGTCCACTTTAATTTCGTGCAAAGATACATTATTTTGGCAATCACACAAGTAATAATTGGTATAGGTATAATACAAGCTGTATAATTAATAAACTCATGCCGTGAAGAATTACTTATTATAATTAGTCATCTGCTATATTATTCTACAATAATCTAGTAGGAAGTAGCACAAACTAAATTGTATATCAATTTTAACTGGTAACTATGCATTATGTTAGCCAGAGTATTAAAGCTAATTTACTTAATAGTCAATATTTACAAGCCAATCAGTTACGCAGGCGTCATGAAAGTAAGTGTAAACATATTAACGTCAATAACAAAAATGTAACAGGATTTGAACCTGCTATTGCTCCTATTTTAGCCAAAGGTATTAGTGAATTGTTCATAGAACAAGAATATCAGGAGTAATTTTATGCGAACATATTTAATTATACTTCACTATAATTATAAAATAGTATTTTATAAGATTTTCGATATATATTACGGGAATTACTATAATAAATTACGAGACAGTATTCATAATTTAGTTGTTTGATATTTATTAATTAATTAGTATATTAACGAGGACATCGAATTGAACTAAGTGATATATTGCATGATAAAGTACATTAAAATAACATTAAAATAACACTCCTATATATTCTTGTCCTATGCTTCGTTTAAATATAACACTACTATAATTACAAAATAATTACTAGCAAAGAATATGTGCTGCGAGTCTTAAGATGTTCCCTGAGATAATTTTATTATACAGTAGCTAAGGTACTCGTAGATTTATTAAATACTATATTGTACATTTTTGGAGGGACTGACCTGAGGTTGAAGGGTGTGTTTGGACATAACAACGGTGGTGGTTTTATGTTGGGGTTCCGGCGATGTGGGCGGAGCCGGTTCGAGAGCCATGCTTTCTACTGCATGCACTATATCCATTACCTGAAAATTATTTTAAATAAACATACTACTAGGTACTACTAACAGGCATAGACTGAAAATACTGTAGACGATTGATAAGCATTGCCACACGTAGGACTGAAATGGCATCTTGCTTATTAATTAGTTTAGTTAATATTTTGCACTCGGTTCATGATATGTTAAGCAAATAATAGATGCGGTCTGTTGAAGGTTGCTTAATAATTCATACATGCAAAAAGCCAAAATAAATATGTTAACTTTTACATCTAAACGTCACATAAGTTTTATATGCACTTGAAATGAAATATTATAATTCGTCTATAGTATTCTTTATCTACTACTACTAAGGTATTTAGAACAAAAGAGGAACATACAACGAAACGATTATACATTTAACTACGCTGATTACAACAAAATAAATAATTAAATCAATGAACGTTAATATTTAAATTATATATTTTTATTACCTTTTCAGGTGTGGACTTTTCTCTTACTTCGGCGACTTGTTTCTCATGTTCAAACTCTACTAAGTCTTGTTGGAAATGTTGCTCCTGAAAGTGTATCATTAACTTTTTCAGAGTTCTATTTTTCTTTGTCATATTGACCCACGGAGGTTAGATATCTTTTAATGCGCAGATAAAAGGTAACATAACCTATTTAGAACATTCGT
>DWPA01000271.1:0-28452 GCA_018251375.1 Calpodes ethlius
TCTAGTTTGCGACCATCAGTCTTATTATTTAGACTAATGGCGTACGAAATTTTTAGTATAATCCAGCAAAAATGTGTTGGTTTAAAGTTTATTTCGTTATTTTTTCGTGTCTATAATTTCATCTGCGGAGATATTGTTTGAAAGCTCATAATTTTTTCATGCCTTATTTTAATCCATAAAGCATATAGCATTAGTACTGAAATCATAATCATCATCACAACCCATACTGTCCCTCTGCTGGGCTCGGGTCTCATGACAATGTGAGGGTTACGACCCATAGTCCACCATGCTGGTAAAGTGCGGATTAACAGACTTCACAAACTTTTATGAACATTATGGAGAACTCTCAGGTATGCAAGTTTCCTCACGATGTCTCCTTGATCGAAGTTCGGGAATACATATATAAGAATATAAGTTAACAAAATAAATAACACAGTTATGAAACACTACATCACAATTTCAATTATTATCATAAACTTTTGGCAAACAATATTACTCCCGCGACCAATAGGTTTTTTTTCCACATATCAATGATATTGTATCTTTAGATTTGTTATAAATTGATATTTAAACACGTGCTATAAGCCTGATTAAAATCGGCCAAGTGCGTGTCGAGCTCTGTTCGATGTAGGATTCTATAATTGTGAGTTAGATATTTAGATGATATGACTCCCAGACCACACGAATAAGTAGTCGAACATTAACATTGTCATAAATGTATACCGATGCCAAATTACAGCTTTATAAGATAGACGGACGGACGGGCACAACGAAATTGTCGAATGAAGGTGTCGTCAACAGTATGTAATCCATGTTAATATTATGAATGCGAAAACGGCGCAACGGAGCATCGCTATGGCATGATTTTTAGTTTAGACATAGTTGGATGGACGACAAGTACTATAGGCGAAAATACATCTTATTTTGGTAGAAAGATCCATTATGGTGTATATTTCACCCAAATTCAATACCAAAGAGTTGCCTGGCAACCAATGATAGAAAGGATACGATAAGCTTTTTATTGTGTCTTCTTACCACGCAATTCAAACCGCGGGTAACATCTAAAACTCCATAAATAAGACAAGGAGATAATAGTGATAGAACAGAGAAAGAAAATATAGGCACAAGTAAGTTCTAGTGTACAAAATACGAGCTAGGATACAGCGCAAATACTAGTGCTTCCATAAATTTCAAATTCCCGGTGTAAACGACAACCAGTACATTATAACTACAGCGATTATTTTGTGTAGAATTTTGTGGCGAAATCCCTTTCAAATCGCGTTGTTTTAATCAAGTGCTGAATGCAGTGTACTTACTGTGATTATAAATTTGAAATGTGAATAGTAATTTGGTAGCAAAATTTTAATCCCCTTCAAAATAATTATAATTATAATTCAATTATCATTCAAAGACTATTTCAGAGATTTAATACATTGCGGTAAAATATTTCTAGTTAATTAGATTAGATAACCACGTGAATAAGTTGGTAGTATATGTACCGCGGAAGCGAGAGGTTTTGGGTTCAAATCTTGCATATTTTTATAGGCCAATGTCCAGCAGTGGACAGTTATTGACTGATGACGATGATGATATTTTGATATTTTTCACATCGCATTCGTGATGTGTTATTTGTGATTTTCCATATGAATTGCACAGTTGTCTTTCCTAGGCCACAAGCTCTAACGCTCATGACTTGGCCACGAAATACACGCTTCGCTATAAGTGTTTCTTGAATAATATTTCTATAATTTCAAGCGCAAATTCATGATCTTATAAGAGGAATACATACATTTGCGGATAATGATTTATGCTGCGACTTGTAGCTCAGAGCGAATTCGCTTTGAGCGTTTTAGTTCGTAACTCTCAGCTTAAAGTCACTTAACTCATTGAAACAAGCGTCAACAACAAATGCTTAAAACAAATGTATATGTTCAACCTTATAACAATAAATTGTGTTACAAATTGTTTCGATATTTGAACTCTGGATTAATATTGATATCCATCTGATGTTTGTGGCAAATAAAAGCAGAGGCCGCTAGAGAGCGAGGATTGTATTTTTTAACCTAGCTGTTTATAGTTCATCAAAAATCAGAATCGTTATTAAATTCTTTGAACACGTTTTAATTGTTGGTTACTACGAAATGGATAATTATTCAACTAAAAAATTCGCAAGGTATCAACGAACGCATGGACACCCAAAGCTAACAGAGTTACTGCGGCTATTTTAAAAATCAATATAAAATTTCATTCTGCAATCAAATTATACTTTCTACTTACTCTCGAAATTTCTCGAACTTTCTTTCTGAACTTCGTTCTTGTTGTGAAACTGGTGCAATAATTTTATTACGTAGTAAAGTACTTTAGTGAACTGGACCGAGGTTTTATAGAATGAAAAATGTTTTAATTTTGTTAATATAACGAGTTGGACGAAGCATTTTGTACAGTACATTGCATCAATTAAGCCAAGTCTACTTAAGGCTAGCGAACCCCGCTGTGGACGCGGATAGCTTCTAGATAAGAGTAGAAGCCTTAGAACAAATTATGAGCTAGTGGGATGGCTACATTACAGAGCAAGCAAAGCGAATTCGCTCTGAGCGTTTTAGCTCGTGGCTCTCATCTGAAAGCCAATTTACTTATTGATACAAGCGTCAACGTCAAATGTTTAAAACCAAACTGTGCTGCAAATTGTGTCAATATTTGAACTTTGGATTGCTATTGATATTCAAATGTTTGTTGCAATTAAAAGCCTCAAAAATTATGAGTTAGTGGGATAGCTTCATTAGAGAGCAAGTTAAAAAGACTTCACATTAATAAGACTCGTCACTAGTCAATTCATACGTTCAGAATTACGATGTAATAGACAGCGCCGTCTCCACTTATTTCGTAAATATTATAAAATAATCAAATGAGAAAATTAAAATGAAAAATCAGGATCGGTAACCACAAATCGTCTGGTTTCCCAGCGATTCGATAATTGCCTCCGTTCTCGGAAACGCTTGCCGGAAGCCCACAAAGGAATGGGCGTTAATTGAAAATCTAATTAAAAACAACCTTTTAAATTGCGTCTTGGATTTGCATTTGGAAAACGGAATCCCTAGAGATTCTGTCGGAGGGAAACCAATGGAATTAATTTATTTATGGTATCGACCAACATAATCGAGTTAATATTGATTTGCAACGAATGTAAAAACTTGAAAGTTATTATCTTATTTGAAAGGATTTACTTACGTGTCTACCACACCTGCGTCTTAACGCGTTAAAAATATCAATACGAAATTGTAGTCAGCAATTCACGCGTTAATTTACGAAAAGTAAATTTTGTATATAATTCTATCATTGCATTGGCATTGGCATTGACAGTTGACGTAGGCGTGACAGGCACACAAATGCATGATAGTCACGTTTTATGGAAATTAAGTCCTGATTATGGCGTCCATGGGCAATAGAGCAATCTTTTTTCTCCCTAAGTCCTTTTTAAGTTTTATATTTTGTTAAGTTTTAACTAAAACCAATACGAACCACATGTCATGAACTCGAGACTACGAAATCGTATACTGCAAAATCGAACAACAGTAAGTTCAAAGACTCTTTTCGAAACTTAAGAATGCAAATTTGTTGCTAGATATTAAAGGTTGTAGATGAGATACATTAAATAAAATAAAAGTTAAAAATAATTAAAAACACGGTTTTTAAACTGCAAAAAAAATAATCACTGTGCTGTTCACCATTGAGGAGTTCTCTCGTCTGGAGACATTTCTATGTGAAGTATCAAGTCATAGTAGTGATGTAATGCAATATATCAAATTTCAACTTCATAGGATATGGGAAGGTTAACATACTAACAAACTAACAAATATTGTAAGCTAAATAAAAGCTTTTAAATACGTAGCGTAATAAGAGGAAGAAGCTCATTCGTAAATAAAGCTCTTTGTCGTATTTTTTCATCAAGTGTGTCGCTTTGCGCTTGCGTTCTTTTCCCTAACAAACAAACTAACAAACATTGCAAGTTAAATAAAGTCTTCTAAATATGTCGCAGTAGGTATCATCGAGGCGACGTCGTGACTCGAACAAAACATAGAAAACTTATAACAATCGAGTAGTTCTTAAACAAATAGTTATTAAGCTAGTTACAATTCGTCGCTAGTTCCAATATTCAAATCACAGCTTCGCAATAAAAAACGTTGGTTTGACGTGGGTCCCAACTTAAGCCGGCCGTCCGAAACTTTCTGATTTATAGCGCCGAGAGATTTCCAACCGAAACTCACTATTCGTACCACTGAATCTTCAAATGAATACATATTTACATATTATGCCTTTTTATTTCTATTGTCGACTTTCGTCAAAATTTTTCGGATTTCCGTACGAATTTGACAGTCGCGAAAACAATTGTTATTTGTGAAAATTTTGCTATTCGATGCGATATTGTTTAAGAGTAAAAACGTAAAAAAGACCTTAAGTTGACAGGATAATTTGACATTAGTGTACGAAGGTTACCTGTCAAGAAAATACCCCTAGTATCTGACAATAACGATAACAGAGACGTAATATCGCTTCTAAATATTGTCGTCGTAATAAAATACCAAGTTGATTTACATTTAATATTGAAAAGTAATATGTGACGTCTCAGAAAATAGCTTGGTAGTTTCTTGTCCAGGGATTACTTTAACTAGGGAGACGAGGGGGGAATGTAATGGATAGATTTAACACCAACAGCTAACTACAGAGCACGGATCCCCCTAAGAGTGAGGATGTCCAGAGAATATTCCACCATGCTGCTCCAGTGCGGAATGGTATAGCGGTTATTGGCAAACCAATGTGTCATTACTTCATGGCACTCGAAAAGCTTGGCTTATAGTTTAATGAATACTATTTAAGGATAACATTCGACACCGATGGTCGTACATGCTCTCCGAAACATGAAAGAGCTGAAGAAATTTTGGAGACTAGCGATTACCTATTCGATAACCAACCACGCTCAATTTTACTTAACTCTGGCGTTAATATAGGATTGACAATACGTCTGTAAAAATCGCATTAAAATCCATTAAATCATTTTTAGATAGCTATAACGCACAGATAAAGAATCTAAATATAGTCGCGATAAAACTACTAACAATAATAGTTTTCCTCAAATAGCTTCCTCGTACCTACATTAGAAATAACACAAGTATATCGCTCACTAGATTAATAACTAATATTAATAATTAAACCACAAAAAAACGATTAATCTATTTCAAAGTTACGAGTAATGGATTAGGCAAATAGAAACCAAGATTAGACAGCGTAAAAATAGCTTTCATTCATCACCCTTGTCACCTGGGCCTGAAGTAATTAACAACAAGTCACGAACTAAAATTAATTTGGCAAAATTGAAGAAAGGTGTAACACAGAACGTTATGTTACTCAGACCATAAGGTAAAATAGGGTTATGAAATAAAAGGAAGTTACGAAAAGATCTGAAAGATAACCCTGTTGATTGCGACCTTTCTCGTCACTGCCTGCTTGAGACTGCAACATAGTTATATAATTATATTATACGTACGGATTTCTTCATCTAGGTACAATTAAGATTAAAAAAAACTCAACGTATTGCGTATCGGTGATATCTATCTATGCCTTATAGGTCCACTGCTGGACATGGGCCTCTCCTTATCTAATATAATCTAATTGGTGATATCAAACGGTTATGATTAAGACACCGGTTGGTAGACGAGGAGGTTTTAGTAGGTAAAAATCCTATATAACCCGCTACCGTCAAAGGTTCGGGTATCTTTTAAAATACCCCTTCGAAAAAAATAAGTTCAAATTACTCAAGATATAAGACTATCATAGTGTAGGTCTGGCTCGAATCAGATAAGATACGTCAGCAACGACATGCGGGCTGATAACTATTGAGCTAGTTTAGATCACTGTGTACTCCACAATGGGCGTCGATCGGGTGAAATTTTATCACAATCATATTTCATCAATATTTATAGATTTGCGTGTATATTTTGAAGTACTATTAGAATTGATACTTGTAATTGGTACTTGTAATATGGGCTCATATTGCCTTTATTTTAAATCGAAATTAATATACTTACTGTCTTAGATTTTAAATAATCGTAAATTTATATTCACACTGCAAGGTAACTAAACTTCACGTCATAATAAACCATATTTTTTCCTTTTAAAGCAACAAATATTAAGAAAATAATAAATGTATACGAATTTCAATTTATACACAAAGAATATACAACGAAGTGTTCTTGCCAAGTTTTCACTTAGAAATAACCACATTTTAGGTGCGTGGAATTCTTTATTCTGCCAAAGATAAGAGGCCTAAATTAATAGTTAAGCTGGGAGCACAATAAATCAGACAAGTTACGCTGGCGGGATGAAGTGGGTAGATAGTGTTGTCGAACTAGTTTAGGCCATTGCAGCCTTGACGAGGGATGTTGATGAAGTAATTATAGCGACGGTCTATAGCCTTATTTACTGCATTTCTAAAATCCGACTGAATTTGGATAGCCTTCTAGTCTTAATAGAAATAACACTGAAGATATATTTCGGATTAGTTTCCTGATTAGGCTAAAATATAAATGTTTATTTTCAGGTGATGGAAGTTTTGTGATTACTAAATTATGTTTAGTGTGACTGCGCACAGTTATTGTTTTATGTGATACGTTAACACGAATCTTGAATTGTACTGGAAATTTTGATACAAAGTTTGTAGGTTTAAGATCTGTAATCGATTTTATGTGTTCTACAATTGATCTTATTTTTACTAGGTTTTATTTTTAAATGTGAACTAATTGTAGCTATTGGAATACGTTACGCTATCCATAAAGTACTGTTGTAATTAATGAAGATTTTTATTCATACGTGATTCAAAATAAGTTTCGACTTCTGACTGACTGTGTATACTAGTATTTTCCAACCTTTTTTGTGCTATGTCCCACCTAAACCCTTTGTAACATTTTTATGCTCCCCTATATAAGATACATAATTTTTAACATTAAAAAAATTATTTGATCACTCAAACATGATAGGTTCTAGGAAAAAATCACTATGAAATTATTAACAAAACACAGTAAGTAAAATTTTAAAACATAATGAAAAAGTGAAATTCAAATTCCAAATGATATTAATAACGATTTATCGACTTTAATTTAGTGAGATCCTAGCGCTTGGTGCTTGGTGCATAGATATTTTATTTTCGGTTCCTATTTGGTTCGCTTCAAACTCAAGTCTCTACGCTGTGTTATATTCAGCCGATTTTATTTCTACCACTAAATCATTTATAGCAATAAATCCATATTCAGCTAAAAATGAAGATGAAAACGGTAGCAATCGTTTTCTTGCGCATTTGGTTAAATTGGGATACTTAATGTCGTTTTTTTCTAATTAAATAAAGATTTAACTGAATCATCATTTCACTTCACTCGACGACGTCAATCGCCTAGTTAATATTTTAGTCTCGTCAAACGAAATTAAATCTAATAATTATTTTACTGTTATTATTTAAGAAATTGCTTTTTGTGTTAAACGCACCGATATTTAGTACAGCATTAAAGTTGCCCAGAGCGAAAGGGTTAAAGTCGTGTCGAGTTCATTTCCGAATTGCCCCCTTTAATTATTAAATAGCCCCCCCTGTGGGTAAGGGTGCCACGTTAGAAAACCCTGGTGTATACTTTGGATACTTTTCAAAACTTAAAATATTATACAGCGATATTCCACCACCTGAAACCGGCATATTAAATGTAAGAATAAAATACTATTATTATAATATAAAAGATTGTTGTATAAGAAATATCCCTGTTATCGCGCTGCGACAATCCGAAGAAATAGCTTAACGTGTACTTTATTGTGCAACAAATAAAATTTATTGCAAGACTCAGCGCGTCCTTTTCAAGCGTCTAGTCGAGATACAGTAAATGTAGGAAATATTTGAATATCGTCTTGAAGAATTTTCATCAAAGCTTCCTATACAAAATATTAATATTTCTTTAGTTTATAAACTAAAAGGCGATGGAAGCAGACGATACAAATTCTTCCGCTTTTGAGTTGATCGGCTGTCGGGCGGTCTTTGAGGATTTCAGATGTTTTTATTGGAATAACTTTTTCAGTCACTTTATTTAATGGAAGTAAACTCGGACACTTCTGCCAGAGAGGGCCGCTCTACTTTTAAATGGAAATAGTTTTATTCGCTTTTTAAATGATTCGACATTTAGTAAATTTAATAAAATAACGAATTTGGTGCACGGGTAAAACCCATTCTGATATTAAACAATATATACATTAATTTAAAATATTACAATTATTTATCAAACACATTATAGTAAACAACACGCTCCTCGATTTATTCATACCAAGTATTCATAACATTTAACAGCGACTGTTATCCATGCATAACTAACAATATTAAAAACTTGTGTTTGAAATCGAATATAAAATTAAATGAATATACTAAAATCCATCCTCACTATCTATGCAGATTAAACTGTTGGAGAGATTCAGCCATTTATCACAACAACAAAATTTGAATTCACTGGGAGCGTTTGACACGATAAGCATCGAAGCATAAAATTAAGTTAGGCCGTGTGTACTGAGCCCGAACGCTTTCGCCAAGGTAAGATAATGCTGAGGTAGGTAAGAATTGAGAATTGAGAGCACACAGTCGGTTATTTGTTATTCAACGATCCCCGTAGCATTCTCTCGATAAGACAAAATTGGGGTACGTCAGGGTACTTCTATAGGACCTATATTGTTCTATGTCAATATTACTCCTACAGTTGCTTCAATATGATCTTATTAGATGCTAATTCCACCGTGAATACTGATAGAGATATATTTATATTTATAAATGATTTCTTAAGATATTGTGAATATAAAATACATCAAAATATATGTATAATTTATCACAATTTATTATTAAGATATTTAAAGAAGTTTCTTGAAATTAATGAACCGAAGCCAATTTCTGAGCGTTTTCTAAATTCTATTGAAATTAAATTTCGAGTAATATGTAAAAGTTAATCAAGCGAGCGTTTTAAATTTCTTTTAATCTATATGAGTAATCGAATACAAAATTTCAAAGTTTTTCATCTACTAGACTTAAACCGAATAAAAAGATGGACAGCCAAGGGCGTTATCCTGTAATGATATTTATTTTTATTGGATATACTCATACACCAAAGTCTGGAAAGCGCTTGAAACATTTCAATCGTGTAAAACGAATACTCGATATATAAATTATGAAAAAAAAGTTACGTCTACATATCATCCAAGTTGTAAGTGTATATTAGAATATGTATTAAACTCGTACTTCAATCACTAGAGTAGTAATAGTGGGTAATAATTGTTTAGATTACTCATCTCTTCAAATGGAAAAAATCGTGTAATTAAAATAGTACTTCAGGTAAGTTCGTTTAATCTGAAATTTTAAAACGGTGTTAGTCAATAACACAAATCTGGTCATTAAAGCATCATTACAGAATGTGTTCATTAGCGGTAACGAAATTTAAATTTAATGATGTTCCACTGAACAAGTAGGTAACTGACAATTGCGAAATCAAATATATTTAAAGGTCAGTTTGCTATATTTTCATTGTCATGTTTAATGGCGAATTAAGCGCCTAACGATATTATGTGCAACAATAAACCATTATGATATAAAGCAGTGTTATCTAATTCAAGATCGTCCCTGCAACATCTGTATGTAAAATAATAAATTAATGTGGATTGTAGTATCAACGCTTACAGAGTTATTAAATAAACACAGTGTTTATGAACAAAATGGCCAGGTATCTTGCACGCAGAGATATAATCTGCAACCTTGTTTACTATGTGGATTGTGCAAACGTGTCTCAAATCTCTAATGAGCACATTTCTGACGGAAACTGTGAGAAGCTATTCATAATAATTACCTTGAAATTTGTGTAATCACAACTCATAAGCTATATGTGAATAGACTAAGGGATATTAGTTTATTTTCTTTGATGGAGAATTGCATAGCTTAGTTGGTAGTGACTGTCTGCGAAGTCAGAGATCCCGGTTTCGATTTCCGGTTGAAGCAGATATTTATGTGACAGATAAATGTTTGTTCGCAGGTCATGGGTGTTAGTGATGTTTAATTTGTGTTGTCCGTGTCGCCCATGACATGGAGTATAATAGTGTAGGAGCGTGTAGGCATTTCATAATTGAACGGTTTTGTACATAAAAAGTACATAAAAGACGATCAATTGCATCGGCTACGTGAAATACAAGATTCCATAATTGGTCCTGAAATAGCCGGGATAGTTTTTGGTAAAATTCAACCGATACTACTTTTATAATTTCTTTTCATATGATCAATACCAAACTTTTAGCAGGTAAAGGAAGGGGCCACTTGATTTTAAATAAATTAGCTTAAAAATTCGAATAAAGATTGAGAAACTATCTTTTCAAACATACTGAATTGATGAAAAACCTATTCAGTGACATCCCACACTTTAGGGTTGACGAAAAAAAAATGTATCCTACTTTGTATATAAGAGAAGTACCCTCAAAAAATTTAATTTTGGAACATAATAATTATTCTACTATTTTGTCATTGTGTTAAATATACTCAGGCTTAATTATAGCTTTCTATAATAAAGGTATCTACTGCGTTTTGACGGACGGACCTAACAAATATACATAAGAGTGCCGTTTCAACAACAGAACCCTCAGAATAGGACATACGGAAGTAAAAAACAACTTACGAAGTATGGACATTATTCTTCTTAATTTTCCCGCAATAACTGTGATTAAATTTCACCCATTGGAAAAACGACATTATCAAAAATATATAGCAATTTGACAGTAAATAAACACATTTCCTTCAAGAATACCAGTTCCATTATGTCATATGCGATACTCCGACAATACAGCCCTCCTAGACAAACCATTTTTCAATTCACACTTGCACTCAGAAAATGTTTGGAAAGAAAATTTGGTGCAGAAAACAAATTTAATGTCATTCGGCATAATTTATTAAATTATCTGGCCACCGTTCTCCTTGGCTTATAACACCTGCCTAGATCATAAGAATGACGGCAATAAATGAAATATGATTCGTGTATTATAAGTCATGCATTACGCTAATGACATTTAGTAAACGTATTTGCAATTCAAACTCTAATCTGAAAACAACGGCTTCACACCGAGCACATTACTTAACTAAAACTTTATCTCCAGAATTCAATTCTCCAACAACTAAGGCGAATATCACATGCATACAAAATTATATTTGCTTAAGCAACGTAAGCAAATCCACACGAAGGCTCCACGAACGTTGCAAGTAAATAATGTATACGACTGAGCATACCCGCTTCCAGATTTCGGCTGAGCCTGTTTAATTCAGCAGCTAAAACGCTAGTGGCTTAGGTTAATATAATTTCTAATACTAGGATGAGAGGATATGGTCCGTCTAATTAATTAGCGTTGTGACAATGTTGTTTTAAGTCATTTAATTCGTTTGTGATTTCACGTCAAGTCACGGGTTTGGTGTTATGATTGCAGATATGAGCGTACCCATCTTTTGACCCACCAGGGGAGGTTCCCTAGAAGGGAGTCAAAGAACATATAAGAACTTAAACAAAGGCAAACAAGTCATAAGACCTTAACGGAGGCAAAGAAGAATAAGTACTGTAAAGCATACAAAATATTAAAGAAAGGAGATCTGCTTACATTATGCCTGAGGTTCCAAAGGTCTGCAACGTATGCTATTTCGCTACTTAGCTATGAATTGGTAAATGTGTAAGGGGGTTATTCTGTCCAAAAGTCTTCGACACAGTTCATGAAACGTTGCCTTATTATTCATCCATCCATCAGCTATTGGAAGTCCGCTGCTGGACATGTTATGGTAATTGGGGAACGCAATCACAGCCCGCCTAACAGCTCAGGAAGTAGGGATCGACTGGAAATCAACGCTGCTCGGGTTCGGTCACTATCCCGCCTGATCTAAAGTAAAGCCGACTCCTTTATCCAATTGTTTGTGTCTTGAGGGAATGGATGATTTTTATTATTGGTTATTATTATGTCTTAATTATTTTAATCTACGCCCTAGAGAGTCAGTATAGTGAAATGACTCATTCATCAATTTTTTATTTTTAGTGTATCACGTTAATACTTGCGTAATTCGAAATAATGCACAAAAATCAAGCTTATGTTTAAGTCAAGAGTATTTTTCTTTTATTTTCATCCATAACTTTATTTTAACTGTTTTAAAAATTTAGACGCTGTACAATTTGACATTTCCTCGAGTCTCAAAGTTATGATTTGCAATGAATCGACAGTAAATATCTGAATAATACACATGGTTTTCATTAGAATACCTACAATGGTCGACGAAGCGATATTTGGTTGGGTGCGACGCTATTCGCTAGTATAAAAGGTCAGGTCGTCCCCTCACTAGATGGTCTGATAACCAAAAAAGGATGCCGGGAAATAACTGAATTCAAAGGACCCAGAACTGACTAGAATGTCGCCAATAAGGGGAGGCCTATTGTCTTGCAATGGACCTTAAAAGGCTGCAAGATAGAAGGGATTATAGAGGTACGTAAATTATACTTTCGCGATACGTTCAATTAAAGAATCTTTTAAAATACGTACATATATTATGAATGTGGCTACTGTCCCAAAATTTACCCTTTGAATGGAGGCCCAGTGTGTTAACCATGGAACAACACTGGTATCATATATTATCAAAATATTATTATTTAATGAATAAGTATTATTACTGGTATTATTTATTTTATTACACACCAACAGTATAACACACTTTTCTTACCTCAAGTTTTATACTACGTTATATATGTTACTTGACTTGTGTGCATGCCAATTATAGTCGTGAACAGCATTTGTCACAGATAGTTCTATTATGGAACTATAAATTAAATTATCAACTAAAAGGTTAAGACATAGATTATGAAAAATAAGAACAATGTTAGCTAATGAAATGCTTAACTATTATTATTATTTTTGCCAGAATTCAGTCCGGCTAGCTACCGAGCCTTTGGTTATAATAACCGCCAAACGTCTTGTAATGTATCAGCTGAAGACTTAGAACGAGTTCTTTCTTTTCTTCTACTTCTGTCTACTTTAAAGACAGTTGCTGCTTACCATCATAAGGATCACCAGCTCATTTGTCGCTTATTTATAGAAAGAAGCAGTGATGGCAGTGGTTCGAACGTTGTTTTTCGATCGTAGGGGCGTAATTTAGTATCCTGTATATACCCCTAATTTTCAGAAGTCATGTGCGTATTACAAGTTAATTGTCACTTCCTGAAGTGAAGGAAAGTGAAGGAGGTGAAGGAAAATATTGTGATGAAACCTGCACAACCCAGAGATCTCCATAATGATCTCGAAGGTGTGTGAAGTCTACCAATTCGCACTTGGCCAGCAGGGTGGACAATGGCTTATACCCCTTACACTGTGCGATGGGACAGTTATGGGTTGTGATGGTACGGAAAGAAAATCAAAATCTATGAGTATAAGAGGACGTAAATTCATATAAATGTATTACCATAAATACTGAAAACGGTGTTTATATTTGATTTAAAAGATATTCCAATATAAAGACATACCAGTGGTTGAACCGTCGTTTTTTCATGAAGTAATTTCCATTATTATGAGTCCACGACGTTTGATAATTTATAATAAACTTCACAGAATAATTTGCTTTCGAAAAATCATAAAATATAGGTCAGTCGCAGCTTACAGGAAAATCTCATTACTCAAATATGGGTGGTTCCGCCAAAGACGGAAATTGGAAAATAAATAATATAATTTAATTTAATTTATTGTTTCGTAATTATTTTGTGCTTAATTTTTAAGGTTCTGAAGTCGAATATAAACCTTTAAAGATTCGTTGTGTCTGTCCGTTTATCATTATTAAGTAATGTGGGTAAATACCCAATACAAACAAAATTGTCAAATTACGTTTGCACGTCATTTTAAGGTTAGGGATTCGAAAGGAAACTCCTTTAGTTTCATTCTATCCGTTCATCATTGTAAAGACTAGAAAGACTTTCGTACTAGATTTAACAAGAGAATACATATTTATCACCGAAAAAAATCATTAATATTTTGTTCAGTGTACCTATACATAAAGTGAAAATCTTTTTTTTCTCGTCAACGCAATATTGTGGCGTATAATTAAATTAAAATAGGTCTGCAAAGACCGTTATTGGATTATAGACTTTGTTGCCAAATTATTAAGCATTAAATAGCAAATTTTGTTCAATTCAAGGTCGCTTCTAGCAGCTAAGTGATTGGTGTTGGACGTGTAAAAATATATATGTATGTATTTTATTTAAAGAAACAATCATGACTATTTAGGGTTTGTAACTTAACAAGTAAAAGTCGATGGATTAACAATTACGGAACCCTAGATGTCGCGTAACCTGATTAAACCGGTTTTCGATATTATTACTGCTTCGAAAAACTTCTGTTTATTAGTAAGGCATAATTATATTATAAAATTAAGCCTTTTGAGTCTTATTCCAACCAAATGTTTTATTTGATCATCGAAAACATGAAAATGAAAAACTTGCATTTAAAAAATAGTGGTTATGCAGATTCACAAAAGGTTAGAAGTTTATTCTGTAATATAATATTCAAAAGATATTCTGAGGAGTGTTTTTCACCGTTTCTTCTTCCCGATAACAAAACACGTTTTCGAAGTTGAAGCAAAAAAATACGTTCATAAGTGTATTTACGAATTATTTAATACCTGAATGATTAAATAATTATGAATGTGAATTTGACTGTATTCCAAATACACGAAATATAAATAAATAAATAGAATTAGGTCTGTGCCGCTAAATGGCGCGGCACATCGGGTTCGCATTCTAAACGTGACTAATAGGCAAGTCGTTACAAATGACAGGCAGAGTGATGGGTTTAGCTGCTCACACATATGGTGTGTTGGGTAGATTATGTTATTGGGTTTGTTTACACGAATGTCGAGTTTGTTACATACGCTCAGTGGTATGTTTGACTCAATCATAACATTTTATGTGTTTACAAAAATAAATAAATAAACGCTAACACACTCATACCCCCGTAGCAGGATTCCCTGTGTCGCGGGTGGCATGGACAACACTAATCACACGTCACTAATATTTAACGTCAACTCATATAAATATCTGCCCGGCCAGGAATCGAACCCAGGACCCCTCGCTTCGCAGGCAGGTTCACTACTAACTAGGCTACGGGGCCGTCAATATATAATTGCTTTTATACTGCAAAAATATTGTAATTGCCCAGGTCTGTAGTATGGAGTTTAGTCGTCTGGAGCATATTGTTATAAAAGTATCAGGTCATACTTGTCCTAAAGATACATTTCTATGTAAACTAAAGCAATGCGCCAAATTTCAACTTTGTAGAATAAGAGGAAATAATTCTAATTCATCTTGCAACATTTGGTTCCGACCAATTTACTTACTAACAAACAGTACAAGTTAAATAAAAACTTTAAAAAATGTGCTGGAATATTTATTATCTTAATTGTTCGTATAAAAGCCAACGAGATGAGATAAATTTTTCGACGTCGATTTTTTTGCATTCAAAAATCAACTTTCATTACAAGAGTTTAAAGTCGATATTTTTAAGTTCCAATTTTAAATATGTATCATGTATCGGCCACTTAATACCTACATATTTTACTTAAATTGAATAATTAAAAATAGTAATTTCAGTACTCCAAAAGGATACCATTATCGCCAAAGTATTATCAACAGGTAATGACACCCTGTATCATCTATTTATATCGTATAACAATATCTTATAGCAATTGTGTTTCGATCTGAAGGGTGCTTAGTTTCTGGTTACACTTACGTAAGAGGCGATCATCTATCCTCCGAGCAACGCATCTCTGACCTACTTCGAACGGGACAAATAAACGCTAACACACTCATACCCCCGCAGTAGGATTCCCTGTGTCGCGGGTGGCATGGGCAACACAAATAACACGTCACTGACACCCATGACCCGAGAACAAATATTTATCTGTCACATAAATATCTGCCTCGGCCGGGTATCGAACCCAGGACCCCTCGCTTCACAGACAGAGTCACTACCAACTAGGCTACGGGGCCGTCATGTGAGTGATAATATCGCCAATGCGCACACAATGTGTGGGAATGTGTTTTATTTGCACTGTGGTATCAATACAATTGTAAGAAAAATGTAGATTTTTTCAATGTATAGCAATCGTATTAAGCTAGCCTTTGAAGGCTTCCATGTATTGGTTATGTATAACGTTCGAATATTTTGGTTTTAAACGTTGTCATTCTAAACCCTAATTTTAATTTGCCTTATATTTAAATCAAGAATGGTTCATATAATATCACATAAAGAACAATTACGTAAATCACAGGTTATGTTTGTACTACGTTCTGACAATAAATGATTTAGGTATAATTATAATTAACCCTTCCTCATAAATCACCCCTTCCCATATTGAAAACGGTATGAAACCCGTTTAGTAGTTTTCGAGATAATCGTGAACACACTGACAAACACACGCAGTGGGAAACTTAAATGGTGATGATGACTATAATGCTTGTACAATAAAGATTCATAAAATATGTAATTTTGGTAAGTAATTAATTTTAATATTGATAAGTATTTTAAAATACATACAAGTACATAAACGAAATTAATCATAAATATAACTTCTTAATAATTGTACAACTTCAAAAACAAACCTTAAGTAATCCTTGTAATTGCATCAACATCAATATAAAAATGTATTTAAGTATATCTAAACCCTTTATTACATAACTTTCAAAGATTTGAAAGACTTTTTATTCAATAACGAAGCAGAAAGAAAAAATGAAGATTATGAAAATATTTTAGGCGGCAAGATTTAAAGTTCGCCGCTTAAAAGTTCACTCGGGCCATAGCAATATCGTTATAACAAATTTCGAGTATCGCTCTTGGACATTCTCAAAGTTAAATTTTATTGGAAATCGTTTTAGAGGAAAACCGTGACCTTTAAATAACGACGTCTTTTTCTCAACACTTTCGTGTCATTTTCTTTTTGAAGAATAAAAATTAGGTGAAATATGAATTCAAGGTAAATTTATGCTTTCATATTTTCACTTTATTATTTTCTTGATGTTGCCCGCAGCTTCGCCCGCGTGTGAAAAGAACACCAATAAAGAGATTATCGATTCCTTTCTATTATTAGTTACCAGGCAACGCTTTGTTGTAAATCAGTTTTTTTTTTATTATGTATGAAAAATACATCGTAATGGATCTGCCCAAAGACATGATATGTTTTTTCAACATCATCTCAACTATCTAAACACCAAAAATTGTATCATAACGATGCTCTGTTACGCTTTGAAGGACAAACAAACAAAAAAATACACTTCGCATACGTACTATTAGTATAAATAGATGCTTTATCTTACTTTAATACTAAACGATAAATTCTTGTCTATTAACTATCCATGACAACAGTTTAAGAATAAACAGTAAAAATACACTAAATCTGCATTATGTGTATCTGCTTAGTCGAGGGATTTTGTTTGATTTGATTGACACCAGATAGCGCTGTTATCCACTTGAAGTTAATATTAAAATTCTATAATTATCTTAAAAGTCGGTGAGTTTAAAACAAATGTGAGAAATTTCATACGCGATGAAGTGAAACATATGCTTATCTTTCATAGTTGCAGACGAAGTTACCGCAACCCGGTAACTTCAAACACATCAATGCACTTCATCGACAGAAATTTGTATCCTATGCATCGATCCAGCCTAAAAACAACATAATAAGAAAATTGATTATTTTAACTCGCTCTTTGTATGCTGTTTGTTTTTATTTCCTTAAATAAAATAGAACATGAAACGGCGGCCTCAATTGATTTTAAAAGATAACAACAAAATTTATTTTTGTCTCAAAGTAAGTAGTGTTCTCTATCGGCTAAAACAAAACATATTCATGTAAGTGTTAACAATATTGTATAGGTTGTTAATGACTCTCTGAGTAATTATTTTACTATTCAAAAAGCAGTCATACTTGGGTAATGACCCAAGATGCTAAGTTAAACATCACGTTGGTATAGTAGTATTTATTGAATATTAGCTGTGCCCTGCCCGCGTTGCTACGCCAAAAACTAAAAAAAGTTAATCACAATGGCGCCACCAGTCGAAAATTGGTCGTATTAACTTAGAAACTCAAGTGGGCTCATACACAATAACTTTGCTAAAGATCATCACATGATTATATGTATTGTTTACGATTCTATAAAGGACATACAGACAAACATTCATTTTAACATATAAGAAGAAGAAGAAAGAAATAAAGAAGAAAACGTCTCATTGATGTAGTCGAATTTATCGACCTTGTCTCGCTTTCTTCTATTCGCCGTAAGACTATTAGTAGACTGTTAGTTAGTACTAATAGTGAAATAATTACTAGAAGAATGAATGAGAATCAATGAGAAGAATCAATGAGACAAAATTTATCAACGGAGGAACTCAAGGAATTCAAGGGTTATCTTTATTTAACCTTGACATTTATCTCATCTAACAATTCCTTTCGCAAACATACCACGTAGACATTTATGGCTAGAGCCGCGCACCGCTTCGCAATATCCACGGTATTGTCTATAATGAAAAATGTTAGACGCTAATTAATCTTGACAGGGCGCAAAATTGACCTATGCCAACATTCTAAATATATAAAGTCTTAACTTCTCCATTATAATTCTGAACCCTTTTTCAAAGGAACAGAGTCAAAATTCGTCGAACTGAATAAACTGTTAGGGCTCGGTTACAACAGTTACATAACTAAAACAATAAGGCCGTCACGCCCGCTGCCGTTTGCATTTTAAACGTGAAGTATACAATGTGACGGGATTTTATTACATGACAGGAAATTGTAGAAAGTTAATAATTTTCATGGATGACAAATGACGCTCGTGTAGCAAGCTTAGTGCAATCGTGCAATCACAATTTCTGCAATACTTTCCGTGTGAGATTTACGTACCGTGTTCGTGAATTGATCTTTTTTATTGATTGTATTGTCAATTTTACAAATACCGATTTCTGGTGTAACTCGAATTAAGTGGTTACGAACAAAGTACATATATCTGCGCTAATAAGGAATAATTTCAAAGCATAAATTACTAAGTGTGTCATTAATGTGCGAGACTTCTCTTCTCTTCTCTCTCGTCAGTTTTATTCAGTGACGTCTTTGGTGCAGCTGATGTTCATATCTGTTTTTTCGGTGATTTACTTAAAAAAATAAGCCGTTTGATGAACTTTTAGAATTTAAGCTTTGACAGAATACCATCAGCATAAGTAGTTTTGCATTTTTGTTTTTTACATTACTAAATAACCAAAAAGCAGGCCAGTTTGTGCATTGCACTTACTTCGGCAAGACTTGCGGTGTCTAACCTATAAATACTATTAATAACAATATTTATCAACTACAATAAAATATTATAGTACAAATGGAGAGCGTAATGCTTAACGCATTGCCTACATACCGGTCGTTAGACCAAACAGACATACACGAAGAACGGGATTCATTTAAGTATAAAGTTTCATCATTTTTATTTAGGTATATCATTAAATTATTTCATTGTTACCGATTTTTACCAATGTTATATTTAATATGAGTGATGTGCAGTTCCGTTTCCAGGGATATTATGATATTTAAATAAAACAGAATTCCTTAGTTTAGAAATGTGGTTTGAAAACAGATCGGTAACATTGTCAATTAATTTTTTAGATACTAAGCTTGTGATTGTACTAAAAATATATTTTTGACATAAGATTATCAAATGTAATCATTAAAAAATCGTGAGTACTAATGTGAAATAATTGAGTAATAATAAGATTTGTACTGAAAACTGGTTTCTAATACTATAAACGAAAACAACAACTTTAAAAAGAAAACAAGACGTCTTAAACACGTACTTTGTCTTGAGTAAAATCAAAAAAGTTCACTTCCAGACTGATGTTTAATTAGCGTTTAGTTCGTAGACGCTTCAGTGCAGTAATTGACAGCGTAAGCATTTCAGGCGAACGTTGAACCCTTGGAATGTTGAAATGCACTCGTCGCGTTCATTAATAAAAGGGTGATTCATATTCCTGATGGATTTTTGAATCATGCGTTCTTTTGAGTGTTCATTTATTTCAACAAAAGCCCGGATGAGGTCTTAACTGATCCATATATAAATAAATTAATTTACGTTTATATGTTCGTGACAGATTCTCAGGCGCTTTTTATTTTTCATATAAATTAACCAGGAAATAGTAATGAAAGCTTTTGGGGATATACGTAATATGGGTATGAAATTAAATATGTTTGTTTTAGCAGGATTAACGAGTGTTCTCACCGTCGATGAGGTGTACGACTATGATGTCTATCACGTCCCTGACATTACTACAGAACAACACTAACATATCCTTTATTTTTATATTAATACGTGAGGAAAATTCATTGTACCCTTTTTTAAGAAGCAGCATGTAGGAATCTGACGTATAGATAAAGTATACACAAAAAAAAAATATAAAAAATGTTTAATTTATGTATGTATAAAAAACAGTGATAGCTTAGTAGTTCGAACGTCAGTTTCCGCGATAGTTTCCGCATGAATTCGAATCCTACACGCACTTCTAATCTTCAAAAAAATATATGCATGTTACTAGTTAATTACTATGGAGGAAAACATCCTGAGGAAACCTACAATTGCGTGTACTCTATAATTTTCTCAAAGGAGAAGTCTGTCAATCCACACTTGGCCATCATGGTGGACCTCTACCCCTCATATAGTGAAAAGAGGCCCAATCCCAGCAGTGGAACAGTTATAGCTTGTACGAGTTATGAGTTACTAATGCATTTATTAAACAAAATGGAACTTTAAAATGTCAACATTAAGTTATTGACAAATTTAAGTACACTCGAATTTCGAACACAGAACTGGTCTCCAGTTTAAATAATTATGTAAGTTCTATTGTAATTCGCGCTTACTTTTACCAGGAAGTGTGGCCCTTAAGATAACTAGTAACAATACTAGAATATATTATTTAATTGCTGTTACACTTGTTCAAAGCGGTGTAGTCGAATCACTGTGCTTTCTGAATGCTACTATTGATAGAATTGAGTTGAAACTCATTCCAATCAAACACAAATCAATTCTCATCAAAAAACACTTTATCTATTGGTTGCCGAACAAAAATCCATTTGGTGCTTTTTGAAATTTTCGCACACACACACTAATAGACATACACATACATGTAAACTGCTCATATATTGACACATATCTAAAATGCATTAGTATTTTAGTATTCTATAATCACTATTTTACCAATGGTACAATCACACACACAAATAAGACATTACATAACAGAGACGTAAACAATTGAGTGTTCAAATACGTAAAGTTCAATAAATTAATGGTAAATATTTGAGAACGTTGAACTCCAAGGTAGATGAAGGTTGACAGCTATATATGTCAAGAGCCACTGTGTAAAGGGAATTAATTACCCTAAACCCCTAGTCGTATGGGCACTTAAATTAAGTTGAAAAAAATAGTTAGGCAAATTGTTTTCAGTGGTCATTTAATATAATAGAAAGAAGAGGACGTGCGTGAATAAATACGCATTCGATTTTTTTAATATTCTATTTTTTTTATTGGGTTAAGAATAGCAAGCTTGTAATGCCACAAACCCTTTCGCTCATGCACAATTGTCATAAACTTCAAATATAACTATAAGAGAGTTTGTAATCGATCTGTAAGTTCTGTTTATTATTACATATTAATAAGAATATCAGTCTGGAAGTTAGGACTGTTAGTGTTCGTAAGTATTATTGTCATATCACTGTATGTAAAATTTTTCATAAAGCTACTTTTCAAAAACTGATGAGCGAGGTTTTTTATTCGCCGACAGAATTGAATGGTAATGAAAGACAATTGAAAAAATAAGCAATAGAATCGATCAATACTATAAATTTGAAACTCATTCGTGTGTTACACATATTTGGTAGGAAAACCTGAAAATCGAATAAGTAGAAATTGGAAATCTCTATTAAGATTGAAACTAAAGACATGAGTTTAAGTTTAAATAGCAAATGTTTAATAATTCACCAAAAACGCACTGTTAAGAATTATTTACAATGCTCTTGAATGATAAATGAAGTTGCTAAGTTAGATGAGTAATGATATGAATTCCAAAGTATTCCAATATTTTTCATATTTTCCTCACATTCACATGTTTGTTTACAGAATCGAAAAGCTCAAAGCTCTGACCTTTCGATACCTTTTGTATCGGTTAGAGGGAACTTGCAGGAACATCGATTGATATCGCTTGGAAGACGAATGGTCGGGCTCGGTTATTTTAGAAGTGTAGATAAGACTCGCTACTCGAGTTCCGCTGATAATAAATTTTGTATTCAATTTGTCTTCGGGTCTTCTACCGAGTGACCTTTAGACGTTTTAGGGTATAAGCCTTCATCCTTTCTTAATTCTAAATAATCCCCCTGAAACGTGGTTGCACTATTGTAGGGTAAATGAACCTAGTTAAAAGACAATAGTCTCTATATTATCTAATTTAATTAGACGGTATTTGTGCAAAAAGAAATTCAGACGAATATTATACTACCAAAAATGTAATTATGATAACAAAAATGTAATTATACTACCAAAAATGTATTTTTCACTTAATAATATTTTGTTTAATGCTTCATTAAGCATCGTCTAATGCTGTTCTATGCGATGATATAATGACATTAGGATTCAAAGTAATTAAATATTTAAAATACGTCTGCAACTGGCTGAAAATGTCTCAAGTAACGTTATCCTTAGATTAAAGGTAATATAAAATGCACGTTAAGAAGATTAAAAAGCTTTTTATGAACAAAATTAAATTACATGCCCCACGTTCATGTCAGTCATGAGAGTGGTACTCAACGGAATAATATAAGCCACAGCTTGTTTTGCAAAACACTCTTTGGGGTTAATAAAGTTTTACGATGAATGTTATATCAAAGAACTGCGCTGTGTACTGTTGGTCGTGTCTTATTAATATTCAAATTTATATTCTTTTTTAGAACACGTTTGTTCCTACTTTAGATAATGTCCTTTGTTTTTCTATCCATAATTTCTGGTAGTTTGTTAATAATATTAGGTAAAATAATAGTAACTAGGTAGCAATATCATCTGTGTACGTGACTTTCTGACAGTATTCGAGTTACTAAATGTGATTATGGATAGATCCAATTAGGGACGGCCTTTAGTATCGAAAAAGGTAAGTATAACCTATCGAATTTGCAGTAGAACAATATGGTATGTATTCTTTTATTAATTTAAAGTACTTTTTATATCTCATAAAAAAAAAAATTATTTAGTATACATTATATAACGAAGAGACTAATCATGGTACAGGATATACTAGAGTGGTACCGCGATCGCTCATAATCATCGATATGGCGATAATCGATATCGAATATCGAGTAAATCCTTTTTTATAAAGTGAGTATTAGAATTTGTTATACAGCCCGATATTTAAATATTTTATACACCTTTAATTAAATATTTTTATAAACAACCCACTTCATTTCTTTGTGAAGCCAGTTCTAAAGTCCAGAAAGCTAACTTTGCTATTATTCCAATTACAAGAATCACCTATAACCACTTCATAATAATGAGCGCACCACTTAAACTGTGATGACAGAACCGGAACAGCTGTGTGACCTAATTTGAGAAAAAGCGGGGACTGGCCAATTGGATTTATCGATTGCTTCATGATTCATAGCATATACCACTTGATATGGTTATGGCATGAATTAAGTGATTTCACAGAAAATTAACGATGGCTTATTAAAATTAATCCTTGTCCAATATTGTCCCTTTACCCTCGTTATAAATATAAAGTGCTTTATTTGGATTAGAATTAATACCAAAGTATAATTTACGCGCTCTACTTTATAACGGCGCTTTTAATCACTTATAAAGATAGAAGAGTTTTTAAAGTGACGTAATTAATACGTTACGTTACTTTGAATTTTATTTTTTATTATTACATTAGCTTTCCGCCTGCGGCTTCGCCCGCGTGGAATTCGGTTAAATCACACGCTATCACACAAACTTTCATTCCCTATTTCAACCTCTTCTACCCTTTTTTTCGCGATAAAAAATATCCTATGTTCTTTCCCAAGTTCAGTTCTATCTTCATAACGAATTTCATCAAAATCGGTTCAGTGGTTTAGGCGTGAAAGCACAACAGACAGACAGAGTTACTTTCTAATTTTTTGGATCAGTTTTGTGGATTAATGATTATTAAAAATTTAAAAATGTTTTTGACTATACTTGTTATTTCACAACTTAATATTTACAGACCACCTAGTAAACATAAGCTCGAGTCATGTAAGGCCATTCTTTCTTATCGTAAAAGGTAAATGTGTAAATGCAGCCTGTA
Organism: Calpodes ethlius; assembly: GCA_018251375.1. NCBI lineage: Eukaryota > Metazoa > Arthropoda > Insecta > Lepidoptera > Hesperiidae > Calpodes > Calpodes ethlius. The sequence goes on from DWPA01000271.1 coordinate 24,448, forward strand.
ACTATAATTAGAAAAAAAGATACTGAGTAGTTTCTTGCCGGTTCTCCCAGTACTATTTCTAGTAAGGATTTGATAAAGTTAGGTCATAGCTTGACTTTAAAAAAATGATTGTACGAACATACAGAAGTAAAGATTTCACTTATTCTTGGAAACATTGTAGAGAATTCTCAGGTGTGCATGTTTCATAACATTCAGATAATTATAATATTCATTGTACTGACTTGGTCATATTATAATTATTATATTATACTACTGACCCACTGAGATACGTTGTAGATAAAATTCGCATCGAACAATAACAAAGTTTTCAACTTGAAGAGTAAAAATAAAATACCTGCTTTGTTGAGAGCGCGGGCGTTTGCTGTTTTGATGTTTCGTTGCGGAATCTGACCCGTGAAAATAATGATCCAACCGAGCGATTCATTTGGAAAGCATTTCGCTCGAAAATCTAACACCAGGGATTATGTCGGTAGCAGACCCCTTGACCTATTTGCCTCGGCTTTAGACAAAGCCCCCAGAATCTTCAAAGAAGATTGAGAAAGTAGACGATGTTAGATACGGTGAAATTTCAAAGGAGTTTACCAAGGTGTAACTACAGGTCCGTTTTATTTCTCATTGGATTAAACGTAAATAAAATATTATTAAAGTTTTTTAAATATCACTGATATCCTCCGAGATCATTTTAAACGCTTGAGAAAAGAATTTTATTAAAATACAAATAATTAAAAAGGCTTCACATAAAGGGTCAACCATAAAGTATGTCACACGTTAAAGGGGAGAGAGGGAAGGTTCGATGAAGTGTGACAAAGGATAAGTATCATATATTTACAAAAGTATAAAAAAAGAAATTTGCACGCAATTAATGAAAAAGTTATAAAATTAATTTCAAAGGGATTATTTATGGAAACTTGCAAAATATGCAACGTTGTCATAAAGTAGAGTGAGGGTGATCATGAAAAGTTGTATGACTTTTACGTAAGTATAATATTTTCATTAAAATATATTTATATATATATATGTATATAAATTGTGGTAATTCATACGTATGTTTTATTTCATAGACCCAGGAATATTGATTTTTAGAAGATTAAAATTAGACAAGAAATGGCTCATACAAAATAATATTAACTATTTTCGGCGTTACAAATCGTCAACGTAAAATATCAAGACATTCAAGACGCGAATCTAGGACGCTTCACAAGTCGAAATAATATTCTAGAATACGATATTCAAACCCGCGATATAAATAGGGCAAGCTACCCTTATTAAGTTTTCACGGTCAGCTGTTATATGAAAATATTGGCGATGAAAAGGTGAGAAGGGAAACACGAGTTGATAGCTAGAATTGGCGATGCAGAAGGTATTCTCGCGACCGACGCATATTTTAGACCTTTATTGGTTCCCTTTAGCGGTTTATGTCACTTCGCGTTTCCTTACCCAAATATTCACAAGATATATTTGAAGCCATATATTCTCAAATCAGGATACTTAACGCATATCTTTATTGCAGGGGGTTATTTTGGTTATGCGCCGTTAGGTAAATGTTATCGAAAGAAGAGGGGAATTTCTTTCGTTATTCTTTTATTAGGGTAGTTACTAGTAGTACTGTGTCTTATAAATTATTATAATATTAATTATTATTATCCGTGCGCAGTCTCTAATATGTTGAAGCAAGTTGGCAGCAAACCTCGAAAATACTTTGTAGGTACGAATTATGTCGAACAGTACGGATAGTTACGATACTACAATAATACTACGATACATGGATCAATAAATATCGAAACCAAAATAAAATGACGAGAGATTTGACTTTAATAAATTTTATTTTTTTCTCTTGGACGAATCGTTTTTTTTCCTGATCGTGAATAATAACGATTCGTTTTTTTCAGCTATTTAAAATCTCAAAACACTCTTCGCACATTAAAAAAATAAATAAATTTTACGAATACTAAATAAATGTATTTTTTTTTTATTTTATTTATTAGGTCTGCCAACAATTTTGACACGATAACATAAAAGATTAACAACATACAGGGTTCTTATAACTACGTGCACAACCTATTACAGGCAAACACCGCGTGCAAAAAGTACAAGTACAACTCATAAATAAGGCACTATGGATGTTTATCTAAAGAACATAATCTAACTTCAACTTCAATTGTATATACCTTAAATAAATGCTCACCACATTGAATAACTAAAGCTTCGGTGATCTTTTAATATATCTTACAAGTTAGCGGCCACTTCAATGAACCTCGACGACGGGCGATAGTAACCTATTGGAATTATGATGTATATTTGTATGCCTAATACGGGCTTTAATGTACTTAATGCAAATAAATGAATTGAATTGAAATTGGAAATTATAGATAAAAAAAAATCTTATATTTTTCATTACAATACTATGCGCTAAAGTAATATCATCATTAGTTAATTCATTCATCACGAAACATCATTGTCCCATTGCTGGGCTTAAGTCTCACAATGTGAGGGATACAGACAATAGGCCATCAACTGTCCAATTGCGGGTTGGTAGATTTCACACATATTTAAAAACACTATAGACCACTTCAAGATATAAACACCAAAATCATTAAATTCCTAAAATCCGGCAACAATTCCGAAAACCACGGAAAAATCTGAGTTATATCCCTATGTAGAATAATCATCATCTTGTATGACATCATCAAATTAAGTAGTTTATTCCACTCCCCTTTTGCTCTTTCCTGGTGTGATACGCACTCACACATATTTATTGCTTATTTTTTTTTATTAGGAGTAATATTATCAGCACATTACAAGCTGTTTTTCACTAGCACACAAACAAAAACCGGCCGTCATCAAGATAAGAATTAAAATAAAAGTTTTACACAACTCTCAGGACTTTTAATGCGAAATGCCTGCTTAATAAAATTTTAGGACCGCAATAAAAATGCGATAGCGGTCTTTGTTTGAATGGACGAACGTCAAAGATCAATTCAAGTCTAAACTTTCCCTTGCAATACGGTCAATTTTACTGCGCAATTAATAATTACATTTCATGATTTGAATTTCAAAATACTCTGCGCGTTTAGTTACTTTTTAATTTAATTTAATATAGTACTGCTCTAGATAGTGTTATTTTGGCCACAATTTGCGACTCTGATTAAATAATGTGTCATTTAAATTAGTCGATTGAATGAAACGTGTGATTAAATGATTTATTGATTAAATTGTAAATTAATTAATTATAAACTAAGAACTATTATTATGTAATAATTATAATCGTTAATTGCAAAATAGACATTATTGATATCAAATCATGTACTTATTTGATATATAAAATTATTAAATAGTTACAGAATATTCCAGAAAGATACGTTTACGTAGGTCATATGACATTATTTCTTATTTGTCGTTATTCTTCTTCAATCTACCTTCTTATTCTTCTAGAATAGATACATTTAAGATTTATTTTATTAATCCTTACAAAGAAGTTTTCATCAGCGAGAATTTTTCAAAAAGAAGACCATACAGACTTGATATTTTAAAAATTAACGCCAGATTCACACGGGCCGAAAAAAACAAGATATCAATATATCATTACAATTAAAACAAATATTAAATAATAAACTTTTGAACAAAAATATATTACGTACAGCGGAAGCCCTGCAATAGTACAAATAAAATATTCAAACCAAACGGAGGCAACCCTACTATGCCTACAAAATTATTATTGGTCGAATACTAGTATCTATTCATATTCAGCTTGCGTCTTACCGCATATTATTGAGGTAGGCAAGTGCATGGCGTGTTCTATTATTAACTTCAATAATATCAGAGGGTCAATCATGTGCGAAATTCGTTGCGATCCTGATTTTCGTGTCGATTTCAAAGAAATAAAAGATAAAAAAATTCTATAATGTCACAACTCATCTTAAACAAGTATTCATTATGTCATTAATGCGACGGATACAGCAGAAAGAAAAGAACGCTTCTAGACCGAGAATAGAAATTTAAACCATA